>LNAC01001484.1:5598-144909 GCA_002007465.1 Ailurus styani | reverse complement strand
ATCCCAGGATCCTGGGATCATGACCTGAGCCAAAGGCAGACACTTAACTGCCTGAGCCACCCACGCACCTCAAGAATTTTTATTTTTAACAAGTATCCCATGTATTTCTGATGAAGATGGTCCTACTGACTGTGGTTTAAGAAATACTAGTTTATCAGAACAATCAAATGGTCAAGCTACTGGAAGATTTCCTGATTATGTCCCTTTCAAAAGAGGAAAAAGAATATGCAAAGTGACAATTAGTTTCGATTTCCGACATCCCAGAAATTAGTTATTACATGTGGAAATGGGCTGACCTCACTAAGTATACTAAGAGGGAAATAATCACTTGTACTTTAAGATTTATTTAATTTATAGCATACATTTATTAGCAATAATTTGTTTAGTTCTATAATTGGGCACAAGGGCTGGGCTTGTCTAGCCAACAGCTCTAGGCAAAATGCTAAGCAGAGACTGAGGGGAAATCAAGGTCTTTGTTGAANGTTTAGTTCTATAATTGGGCACAAGGGCTGGGCTTGTCTAGCCAACAGCTCTAGGCAAAATGTTAAGCAGAGACTGAGGGGAAATCAAGGTCTTTGTTGAAGTCAGTATACTGTCTCTCCATCCGTTCTCAAAGACTCTTTCCAAGTTCCCCAGAGGAATGTTTCCTGCTTGAGATAAGGAGGCAGCTCAATGTCCTGCTAGTTCACCATTATTAAATTTTCCCTAAACTTCCTTTCTGGCCAAAATGAAGGGCTCTGCATCAGAGGATCTTCACAGTAGAGTGGCTCCCCTAGATGAGAGAAGGGTACAGGGTGGCTAGTGTGGTTTAATGTTCTGCATCCTTGGGGATAAAAGAGCCAAGAGGGTACCTGGGCTCTTGGAATGGAACAGGGAAAAAGGTGAGGAGAATGTAGTGAGATGTTTTGAACCTCTGTGGTTTCTTTATGTTTGATCTCGTACATCCCTTATAACTCCATTTACTTTGGTTATTTAGTCCTTAAGTGAATAGTGTTTATTCTTTATTGGGTGGATGACAAGTTCAAGTGCAATCTGGGTAGACAGGAAGTCTTGGAGAGGATTCTAAAGGATGAAATTCCAGAAGAGGAATCAAGAACAGGTTGGCCTCCCAGCAGCCTGCTGAATGTGAACGGGCTGATGGAGATAAAGGTATAACCTCAGGAGAGGTTAGGAAATGGAAATGCCTTTTGTAAGTGCTAAAAATCTCCCCAAGTCTCACTGTTACTACCTTTAGGTAGAGTTCCATTTTATTTGCCTGGGACTGATATGTGTGAAGCTCTTTTCTCTGGACAAGAAGTAACTACCTAGTCAGCCCAGGAAACTGAACTCATGCTACTAAGTGGGTCCTCTTACCACCATGATCAAGAAAAGAGTATGAAAGATTTTCTGTATCTGGAGTGGACTTTGTGGGTGATGATAGACTGGAGGACTTGGGTGATGATAGATTAGTGAAGGTAACCCTCCTGTGAACCAGGCTGGGGTTGGCTGGAAGCTGAGGACAGATTAGGCCAGCCTAGCACTACAGTGCTGATTGGAAGGAAGTACCGTGGATGATGGAGGGGGGAGGGGCAGAATGACCAGGGAGTGGGAAGATTCTGGCTTGGGATACCTGTTCTCAAAAGATCACCTTTGAGACACATTCTCCTCCAACTTCCAGAGCTCCAAATAAACCATCTGACTTGTGATGTGAAAACCCACATTACACAACTCATGACCCACAGCAATCACTGAGACCACCATTCTAGGGGTTTCTAGTTTAAGGAGACAGTAACGGTGGAACAGAAGTAAAAGTCTCATTGGTTGCTGTTTGTACCTCCACAGAAACTCTCTCATTATCTAAGGCATTGGTTCTCAAAGTGGGGGCCATGGGCCAACATTGTTAGCAACATCTGGGAAATGGTTAGAAATGCACGTTGTCAAGCCTTCCCTCACCTCTAATCTCTGACTCAGACACTCAGGATCTTATGTCCGTGCCTTAAAGTACTCAACACTTAGTCTGAAAAACTCATCTCCCTACCCCTGCTCCATTCCTTCAATTTAATTGGGTTACTCTTTTAGAATTTGGGGGAATTTTAAGAATTGGAGCACACAAAGGAATAGCCACTAAATTGAACCAAACTCAATGCTTTTCTTTTCTAACCAACTGCCAGAGCTCTTAATATGTGAAATAAATATAGAAGACAATTTTATTAGCAAAGAAAATCCATAGCAAATTGGAAAGCTGGGGATATGACATTAAGATCAAGGTCTTGCAAAATGTATATTCTTATGAGATATACAGATATCTTTATAAAATTTGTGGAAAGGGAAGAAGAAAACAGGGTGGAGAGGTGTAGGCTCCAGAGAGCCCGCACCATCTGCTGCTCAGTCTGTGTACATTTCTGGCAGGTGCCTTCATTTCTCACCCTTAATGATGGTGGTTCTCACCCTGAACACAGTGACTCTTCCTCCAGCAGCTCTGTCTCTGACTTCCTGGTGCACCAGCGTCTTCTGCTGGCTCACTCACTTGCCCTGTTTTCTCTCTCTTTCCCCATTTTCCCACTTCTTTCTTTTGGCAGGATTGCCAGTACTCTCCTGTCTATTCTAGACTGAGACGGAATACCCTTTGGCCCTTCCTACTCCTACTGGGTATCTGATGACCTATCTCCCCCTCACTGCCTTCATAGTGGTCCTCATGGGAGAAAGCCATGTTCATATACCACCTATGTACTTTCCTGGAGCTGAAGACTCAAAGGTATGAATGCCTTTCAGGTAGGGTTGCTAGAGTACCAAATAAAAAGACAGGAAGTCCAACTAAATTTGAATTTCAGATAAACAGTGAATAGTTACTTTGGTATAAGTATGTCCCATGGAATACTTGCCATACACATATACTAAGAAATGAATTTGTTGTTCATGTGAAATTCACATTTAACTAGATATCTTGAGTTTTATCTGGTAAGCTTACTTGCAGGGAACAGGGATTCTTACTTCAGTTGCCTAGTCCAGGAGGGGTACTTTCTCTTAGAAAAGAACACATTTAGGGGCACCTGGGTGGCTCAGTGGGTTAAGCCTCTGCCTTCAGCTCATGTTAGATCTCAGGGTCCTGGGATCGAGGCCCGCATCGGGCTCTCTGCTCAGCAGGGTGCCTGCTTCCCCTTCTCCCTCTGCCTGCCTCTCTGCCTCCTTGTGATCTCTCTCTGTCAAATAAATAAATAAAGTCTTTAAAAAAAAGAACATATTTAGTTATAAAAATAAGGACAGGCTACTTGTACACAGCTGTGCAGGGTAATAAAATAGCTGCTGGCCACATATTGCTATTGAGGACCTGAAATGGGGATAGTTTGAATGGTGTATACCTGATTTTGAAGGCTAAGTATGAAAAAGGAATATAACATTTTTATATTTTATATTCTCAATTTTTTACATTTCGATTACTTTTAAAATGATAATAATTTAACATACTAGGTTAAAATGTATTTTGAAAATTAATTTTACCTTTTTACTTTTACTTTTAAATGTGGGTACTAGAAAATTAAAAATTTCCAGCAATGGTGCACGAGGGTCTGCTTTTCTCTACATCCTCATTGACACTTGGAGGGAATATAAAATGGTACAACCACTGTAGAAAGTGGTATGGTGTTTCAAATTTCAAAAAATTAAAGATAGAAATACCATATGATCCAGCATTTTCACTACTGGGTATTTACCCAAAAAAAATGGAAACTCTAATTTGAAAAGATATATGCACATCTATATTTATTAGAGCATTGTTTACAATAGCCAAAACATGGAAGCCATCCACAGATGAAAGGATAAAGATGATGTGGAATATATAGACAGTGGAATATTACTCAGCCATAAAAAGAGACACCGGGGCTGTGTGCCAGATGCCATTTGCAACAACATGGATGCAGCTAGAGGATATTATCCTAGGTGAAATAAGTCAGAGAAAGACAAATATGATTTCATTTATAATGTGAAATCTAAAAAATAAAATATATGAGCAAACAAGAAAAACAGAAACAGACTAATAAATACAGAGAACAGAATGGTGGTTGCCAGAGGGGAGGGGGTTGGGAAGATGGACAAAATAGGTGAAGGGGATTAAGAAGTACAGACTTTCAGTTCCAAAACAAGTTAAGTCATGGAGATGAAAAGTACAGTATAGAATGTAGTCAATAACATTGTAACAATGTTTTACAGTGATAGATGGTAAATACACCCACATTGGTGAGCACTAAGTAACGTATGGAATTGTTGAGTCACTATGTTGTATACCTGAAACTAACATAACATTATTTCATCAATAGCATTCAATAATTAAAAAATTATATATGTAGCTCACATTTGAGGTCTCCATCCCATGTCCAGTGGACCTTGCTGGCCTGGAGCAGAAGCCGAGTGGGGGATACCTGATGGCCGTAAGGCCATGAGGCAGATACCAGCCTGCCTGGGACTTAGCATCTCCTCATTACAAGCATATGGTGGCCGACGTGGTTGGGGTGTACCAGTCCTTGAATGTAGTTTGTATTCACAGAGTTTTCATTGTTTTTATTTTCTAGTCTGATGACAGCTTGGTGATTTTTGAATGATTGCAGAAAAATAGAGTCAGGGCTGATGTTTGCTATTCTGAGCATTTGGCAGTTGAGTTATGACATTAGATTGAAACGTGGTGGGAGACGGGAGGGGGTACCGAAGGAGGGGGCGAGCTGGGAAGGATCCTGGCTCCTGGAAGCTGCGCCAGGTTGTTCTTTTTCACTTCTTTTTCTTTCTTTGGTTTTGTGATTGCAAACTGGTGGTGGCAGGACAGCTCTGACTATATTTGTTAGAAGCAGATGTCCATGTTAATTTCGGATTTTAGAGACTGAAAACCATAGAGAGTGGCACTATGAAATATGGAAGAGGCAAATGAAAATTTTGTCACCCAGATCTCTACAAGTCTCCTGACTTCTGAAAACTGTTTACAGAACTGGTTTCTGAAACTGGGACATCTTTTTATAACTGAAAAATTTCAGGATTTTGAACTTTAGAACTAGGACTTAAATTCTCCTTGATCTGCCCCTCCCTTTCTCCCCCTGCACCCCCTCCCCCCATTTACCAACCTTCTTCTGAAGTTCCTGGAAAGTAAAGAAACATTAGTGAAAGCAAAGCAAAGCAAACTTGAGACCTTATGGGAGCCAGGGACTTCTTCTATGGTAAAAAACCCTGATCTCTACCAAGTTCCATTTAAAATCTGTATGCCAACCATGTCAAACTGAAGAATCCGTTCTTGGCTGCAGGATCTGCCATCTGTCAATTTCCATTTTTTGTTCCTAATCTTCACCACCCACTGCCTGGGTTGCTGCATTGCCCTCCACAGATGCCTTGTCACCTGGTTCTAGGCTATGACATCCAAGATCTCAGGCCAGCGGAGAGGAGTTGCTGCCACATCCCCTAGCAGTGGGCACTCTAGTGAATCTGGTGGTTAGTTCACAAAATCCTGTGGCCCCCTCCCCTGGGGCAGGCCTTCTTGTTGGCATTACAGTCATTATTTGGGGGGCACTGTAGTCCATATGTAACACATGGCTTTTCAGTAAGAGGAAAGCTGATGACATTGGGTGGCAGAATGAGGCAGCGGACAGAGACACGGGGGCTGTGTGCCAGATGCCATTTTGGGAGACAGAGAATATGCCCCTTCCTTGAAGCCTTGAGATCTGAGATCCAGAGGACACTGGGACTGGGTGTGTAGGAGGAGGGGTAGGTGGTGAGCAGGAGCTCCGACTGTGTGGGAAAGTGCCGCTGGTGCACCTCTCTCTCACTGGGCATCCTGGCTTGCCTAGACAGGGGTCTGAGGATTGGTACCTGGCTTGAAGCTCTGCCAAGTGAAGCTGGAGATTTGCCAGAAACTTATCAATCACTGATCATTGGTCCTTGTCCTTGACCAACGGGAAACTGGAGATACAAGTCAATGTTCTAGATGGAGGTGCCAGGACAGATAAGAACAAACAGAACATTCAGGTATGTCGGGCTTCGCTTGCCAGACTGTATCGCCAAATTCAACTATTACACTTTGATTTCATTTTCCTTCTTTACTGCCCAGTCATAATCATTTTACTCACCATTATGTTTGTACCGTCTTGGGTTTCATCCGTAAGGCAGCGACCCTGCAAATCAGAGCAGGTGAGGGAAGGACGGGGTCTGGGTCTGAGCCTCATAGATGGTGATGGTGGCTGGGGACNCCGGGGATAGTCAGTGGGGTAGAAAAGGAGCAGGACCCAAGGGCTTTGCAGTCTCCAGTCCTGGTTGAGGCATAGAGTAGTAGAATGCCCCAAGAGCTACAGAAATGACAGGGAATACAGACAGGTAGCTCTACTCATGTATTGCTATGTGATAAACCATCTCGAAGTTAATGTGCAAAACAACAGCTATTTATTACACTTACGAATTCTGTGTGTTGGGAATTTAGAAGGGGCATGGTGCAGATGGTTTGTTTCTGCTTTGCATCATCTGGGGCCTCAGCTGGGAAGACTTGAAGTCTGGGGATGTCTTACCACCTACGACTGGAATGATCTAAAGAACTGTTCACTCACATGTCTTGTTGTTGGACTGTAGCTGGGGCTGTTGGCCTGAATACCTGCACGTGATTTTTCCAGGTGGCAGTTTGGGCTTCTTCCCAGCATGGTAGCTGGGATCCAAGAGCTAGTATCCAAGAAAAACAGGCGGAAGCTGCATGTCCCTTTCTGACCTAGTCTCAGAAGTCCTACAATATGGGTCCTTCCTTTGTGGGTTGTAGAAGTCCCGAGCGCCTGGTCAGAACCAAGTGGAGGGGACTACTTTTCAAGGGGAGAAGTGATGAAGAATTTCGGGGTCATGTTTTAAAATATGTTTTAAAACACAATCTATCCCCTGCCCAGAGTTGTTTACATTCTTCCCACTTTCAAAATACATTCACTTCTCCCAAGTCCCTACAAAAGTCTCATCCCATTAGGAAATCAAGCTCAGCCTCAAGGTGCAAGTGCAAACGAGACCCCTTGGGTGTGGCTCTTCAAATCCTTCTCCTTGGGTACCGTCCTTCTCAATCTGAAGACCTGTGAATTGATGAGATTGATCACGTGTCCCACTATGATGGGACAGGCACAGGATAACCACGATAGACACTCCCATTCAAAAAAGAGGGGAAACAGGAGGCACACAACAGCCCCTGGTCTACAGCAATTCGAGAATCTAGCAAGGCACACGTGACTAATTCCCTGTTAGGGCTCAGGGCTACTGTCATGATTTTCTATGCATCTTGACTCTGCCTTCTGTGCTCTTAGTTTTGCCCTCTGAGTTACCTTTCCTTGGTGACAAGAAATGGACTCATAGACAAGGCCAGGAGGTTTGGGAAGAGAGGCAGCCACATTCCTGAGCCACCCGTCCATAGTGGGCAGAGCTCTGGCCTCTGGGTTTGGTTCTGGAGCAGGAACCTGACCATCAGTGGGCAGAGACTGGTGATAAAGTGAGATATATAGCTCTCTATCCTTGGGGTGGGGAGGACTAGAAAGTTACTGTCTGATGTCCTTCACACGAAGTGGGGTCCTGGGTATAGGTACGCACTAGCGCAGGTGGCTTGGAGGACTGAGGTAGATGAGGCAGTTTTCCTAAAAGACAAAGACTGAAGCTCTTTTAATCCATGTGAAGTTGGTCAAGTCAGAAAAAAGTTTATGCTTGTTTTTTTTCCCAAGCTGAATTCACTTCCCAGAAGTTAATCAAGGCCCTTTGAGAACTGTATTCTTCCCAGCAATCTTAAATAATGCATTAACTTGCTGTTCCCAGGGGACATAATCAAGGCATTTTAACCTATAGCAGTTTTCCTTCAGAGATACTGGAATATTTTAATTATTTCCTTACAGCTTATATTTCACACACTTCCAAATAGGATTGAGGCAGTATACATTTGAAAAACAAGACTATCAAAAGAAAATAAAAACCATGTGAATAAGTATGCTAAAAACCATGTGAACAAATATGCTAAAAACTGGAATTAATTTAGTTACAGTGACTGAATATTAAATTTACCCTGAATTTCATTCTGAAATATGCTTTTATGTAGGTGTGTCTGTGGTTTGACATATCTTTGAAAATGTACAAAAGTCTAAATATTTGCTTCTAGGAATATTTACTTCCAGCTCCTTTAAAGCTGAAGCGTCTCTTCGTGTAAATGGAGTGTTATTTAGAAGATATATTTTGAATGGAATGTTTGAAGTTGGAGGGGTCTTGAGAGATCAATTCTAGTTCTTTCTCTCTGCAGATAAATGTTGGAGGATCCAAAGAGATTCAGGGGCTTGCCCAAAGGTCTTGCTCCAAAGGTAGAGCTGGAGCTGACAGCTAGCCTGTATTCTTCTCCGTAACATGAAGGAGAGATTCTTAGATTGAAGTTTTCAGTTACTGCTAGATAAAGCTTAATGAGACAGGAAGAAAAAAACCCTATATATTTGCAGCAAGAAATTATGATTTGATATATACACAGGGCTGATTTCAGATATAAGGTGACTCTAAACAGACATGAACAGGTAAGGGTAAGGAAGAAGGCCATTTGTAAAGAACAAGGAATTTCAGCATCCATGTGGCATTTGCTGAGTTATTTCCTCCAGTAATTAGGATTGAATCAGAACCATATATGTGATATAAAGGATTTATTATAGAGATGAGACCTTATGCAGGTGTGGGAGCTAGTTGAAAAATATACGTAAGTCTGGTATCTTGGGTCTGGTGCTGGGCCTGAGGTCAGTGAGGCCAGCAGTCTGAGAGTGAAGACAGACATGAAGTGGGGAAGAGAAAGGACAAACTGGAGCCCCTATCAGTCTCTCCATGTCTCCAAACTTCCAACTTCAGTGACGTGGGTGAGCTGCAGGCACGTTTCACCCCAAAGCTGCTCATAAAAAATGTGGCCCAGGATTCAGAGAAGCTAAGGAGGAGGTCCAGCAGGAAGTGGACAGAACCTTGGGCCTGGGACTGCCCAACACCAACAAAGTGGGCCCGGAAATCAGTGTGTATGAGTGAACCACAACAGCACCTGCGCTAGCGCCCTCTATCTCAGTGTAAACACTTCCCTCCACCTTCATATCTCGTGCACACTCTCTTGTGGGGGCAACCCCCGCCCAGAACCATGCAGAGAAAGGAATTCTGGGAGATGTAGTTCCAGCTTAGCTCAGTTGCCTTCATTCAAGCCACCGTATCTATGAATGGAATTATTCTCTTTATCCTCCTGATAACCGTATTTTCAGTGCACCATCCAAACAATTGGCAGGTTGGCTATTTTAATTTTATTTAATTAATTTTTTTATTGAAGTGTAGTTGACACATGATGTTACATTAATTTTAGGTGTATAACGCAGTGACTCGACAACTTTCTATGTTCTGCTATGCTCGCTGCAAGTGCGGCTGCCACCTGTCACCACGCGATGCGATTATGGTATCACTGACTACATTCCCTAAGCTGTGGCTTTCATCCTGGTGACTTCTTCATTTCAATAACTGGAAGACTGTGTCTCCTTTCCCCTTCACCCATTTCGTCTATTTTCTTACCCTGTTCCCTTTGGCAACTGCCAGTTTGTTCTCTTATTAATGAGTCCGTTCCTGTTTTTTATTGTTTGTTCATTTGTTTTGTTTTTTTAGATGCCACATATAAGTGAAATCATATAATATTTATCTTTTTCTGACTTATTTCACTTAATTAATACTCTCTAGGCTCACCCATGTTGTCACAAGTGGCAAGATCTAATTCTTTTTGTGGCTGAGTACTATTTCATTACATATATGTATCTCTATATATCACATCCTCTTCATCCATTCATCTATCAATGGTCACTTAGGTTGCTTCCATATCTTGGCTATTGTCAAAATTGCTGCAATAAACATAGGGATGCATGTATCTTTTTGAATTAGTGTTTTTGTTTTCTTTGTGTAAATACCCAGTAGTGGAATCATTATTATTATTTAAAGATTTATTTATTTATTTTAGAGAGAGAGAGCGTGAGAGAGTGGGTGGAGTGGAAGAGGGAGCAAATCTTTAAGCCGGCTCCCTGTTGAGCACAGAGCCTGACGCGGGGCTGGATTCCACCACCCATGAGATCATGAACTGAGCCCAAACCAAGAGTTGAACACTTAACTAAGTCACCCAGGCACCCCCAGTAGTGGAATTATTGATAGTATGACATTTTTCTTTTTAATTTTTTGAGGAACCTCCATACTGTTTTCCACAGTGGGTGTACCAGTTTGCATTCCCACCAACAATTCACTAGAGTTCCTTTTTTNTTTTTAATTTTTTGAGGAACCTCCATACTGTTTTCCACAGTGGCTGTACCAGTTTGCATTCCCACCAACAATTCACTAGAGTTCCTTTTTCTCCACATTCTCAGTAACAATTGTTATTTCTTGTCTTTTTGATTCTAGACATTCTTACAGGTGTGAGGTGATATATCGTTGTAGTTTTGATTTGTTNTGTTATTTCTTGTCTTTTTGATTCTAGACATTCTTACAGGTGTGAGGTGATATATCGTTGTACTTTTGATTTGTCTTTCCCTGATGATGAGAGATGTTCAANGTTGAGCATCTTTTCATGTGTCTGTTGGCCATCTGGATGTCTTCTTTGGAGAAATGTCTATTCAGGTTCTCCACCCACTATTAAATCAGATTACATTTTTTTTTTGGTGTTGACTTCTTTATATATTGAGATATTAACCACTCATTGGATATATCATTTAAAATAACTTCTCTCATTCAGTAGATTGCCTTTTGTATTTTTTTTTTATGTTTTCCTTCGCTGTGCAAAAATTATTTTGGTGTAGTCCCAATACTTTACTTTTACTTGCCTGAGGAGAAATATCTAGAAAAATATTACTAAGACTGAAGTCAAAGAGATTACTGTCAGGTTGGCTGTTTTTGGAAGACTTTTAGGAAAATGTAGAGGGGGCAATATATGCCATCAAGACAATATTTCATGAAACAAATTAGCAAAGGCATTCGTAGAAGGACACAGGACTATGGTTGTCACATAGTAACTTGTAAGGAACAAAATTTGCAATAAATAAGGCGCATTTGTATGTGAAATTTTAACTTCTGCACTGAAACACTGTAATCTGAGTAGCTTGAATGGACCTTGTAAAAGAGCCATTGTTTCATTTAGAGAATAAATTGAACCCTGGGAGATTGAATCTAGATTGCTTTGCGAGGGAGAAATAAAGAAGGGAAGAGAGAAGGGGAGAAGGAGACAGTGATTTTGAGAGTGAGTTTTAAAGTAAAAAACAGCCTTTGCTGTGACCTCAGGGCTATAGAAGAATATATGGTTTTTCTCTTGAAGGCTCTGGAGATGTCAACTGCAAAGCAATTACTAAAAATATCATTTGGCCAATTTTCCCTATGACAATCCATGTGGGTGCCCTTTGACTGGGACATCCCCACACCCCCCAATTTTAGTAAAACTAACATGCACCAGCCCCCAACTTTCTTTCACCTGGCAGAAGGCTTAACACAAACTTGGATGACTTCTCTAGATGGGGTGTGAACAGAGTAGAAAACCTGAGCACAGGTCAGGTGGATTTGCAGGTTTTTTTTTTTTAAAGATTTTATTTTATTTATTTATTTGACAGAGAGATAGAGAGAGAGCACAAGTAGGCAGAGAGCAGGCAAAGGGAGAGGGAGAAGCAGGCTCTCCCTGTATATTTATATCACATTTCCTTCATCCATTTATCTGTTGATGGACAGTTGGGTTGCTTCCACCTCTTGGCTACTATGAATAATGTTGCAGGGAACATGGGTATGCAAATATCTCTTTGATATTCTTCTTTGAGGTTTTTTGGAGTACGTACCAGAAGAGTATTTTTAATTTTTTGAAGAACCACCATACTGCTTTCCATAGTGGCTGCACCATTTTACATTCCCACCAATAGCACACGAGGGTTCCAATTTCTCTTCAACCTCACTAAAGCTTGTTATTCTCTGTTCTTTTGATAGTGGCCATCCTAAGATGTATAAGGTGATGTCTCATTGTGGTTTTGGTTTGCAGTTCTCTTATGATTAGTTATGTTGAGCATCTTTTCCTAGAGCATAAGTATTTATACAAAAAAAAGGATCTTGTGTAGAATAAAATGAGGAAAAATTAGGGTAGTAAGGCTGATGGTAAATCTTGTGCCCATGGTAACATATTCCCTTTCTTTTTAATCACTTTTTTCTGCCATTTTTGGACCATCCTCATACTTTTGACTAGAAGCTAAATTTTGAATTTGCGAGTCATACATTGTTGGGATTGGAAAAGATTAAGCAGATCTTCTAATGGCAACATCCCCATTTTCAAGTCCAGAAACCTGAGGATGAAAAGTGAAAAAGAATTCAACTAAGAAGGAATATAAGGGGGGTGGGGAATCCTTAATATAAGGGGAAAGAGTCTTCTGATTACTGAAACTTAAATTGTAATTCATTCCCATTATGAAATAGTCTCATGGGATCTGGAAATATCAGGAAGACTCGGTTTCCAAAACTCCGTGGTTGAGCATATTTTGAATAATTGCCACAGTTTTCCCGAGGTTTCTGTAAGATGTCTTGTGCTGTCATCTCCTCTTCTCCTATAGCTCTGATGTAAATCTTTGTGTGATAGGCTTTGGAGCTCAGGTAAATTATTTGGGTTCTATACCTTTTAGCTAAAATACATATTAACTTTTACTTATGTTTTGACAATGAGAACCAGTTCACATGTATGACATGATGATAAAGGGAGAAGTTAGGAATACAACAGCAGGTTGGTTCAACCATCATTCCTGATCCCCTAGCTTGTAGGTAGGGCAGGTGGTGGTCTGTGCCTCTTGAGGCATATGAAATCTCAACAAATATGGGCAGGATCCTCAAGGCCAGTACAGGCCCAACTCTTCTTCCCAGAGTTTGCTGTGTCTGTTAAGGTTCTCCTAAGAAACAGAACCAAGAGCTAAATAAATATAAAGTCCCAAGATCTGCAGTCACCAAGCAGAAGATCCTGAAGAGCTGATGAGTAGTTCCAGTCTGAGTCCAAAGACCTGAGACAAAATGGTGTGGGTACCAGGTAGAAAGACAGCAGGCTCAAGCCCCAGGAGCTGATATCTCTATTTTATTCTGAAGGCAGGACAAGACTAATGTCCTACCTCAAAGAAGTCAGGCAGGAGGAGGTCCCTATTACTTTTTCTTTTATTTAGGTCTTCAGTGGATTGGATGAGGCCCATCCAAAAAGGGAGAATCCATCTGCTTTATTCGATCTCCGATTCAAATGGTAATCTTGTACAGACTTGTACAGACACACCAGGAACAATGTTTGGCCAAATGTCTAGGCACTCTAAAACCATCACATTGTAGCCACCTCTGAGGGTCTCCAAGATGACTCTGGGGACACATGGACGTATTTACCAGCAATGTGACCTTGGGTAAGGTATTTAACTTCACTGTGCCTCAATTTCCTCGTTGTAAAGATGGTAACAGTTCCTCTCTCACTGGGCTATTTTAAGGACTAAGTGAATTAATATTTGTAAAGTGCTTAGAACCATGCATGGCAAATTGTAAGTGCAACATGTGTTTAATGCAATTTTAACACATTTCAATAGCTTTGTATTTATTTCGATGTGTAGTAGAAGGAAATACAATTGGCATGATTTCAAGGATATTTTTGCTTAGGATGAGGCAAAATTAAAAAAATGGTAGGTTGATTTCAAGACAAATAGTAAGTAAATACTCGTATGGTAGACTTTGTGAGAGGGGAAAGTGAATAATTCATTTTGGGAAACACTGTAGATGAGAAAAAAATAAGATAATAGGTAGGGTAACCAGTGAAACCCAACTGGGTTTCCTGGGGGAGTTCATGGGACACAAGACCCTCAGTGCTGAAACCAGGAGAATCCACAGCAAAACAGGATGTTTAATCTACTTATATGTAATGTAGAATTGGATAACATTTCTGGACATTAGAGACCATTTGAAGCTCTATTTTCCTTTCCAACTAATGAACTCTTGAGCTGGACTAGAAGCAACAATTGGTTTACAAGTAGATGCTCATAAAATTTCGACAGAGCCACTGGCATTTGGATCACATGAGGACAGTGAAGTTGGTTTGTACATATGAGAGACAGTTTTGTTTAATAGCACCAATAAAGTAACCAATAAGATAGAAGCAGCTCAACCAGTCAGCACCAAATGAGCAGTTTTTTTTCTTCTCTTCTTCTTCTAAATCATGTGATTACCCCTTTTTTCTTTCTCACAAAAATCCTGTGCTTTCTCCATAGGAGCACAACCCTTTTCTGACTATTCCATCCGGAATCTGTGAGCCCCTACTTGCAATTCTGACACCCCAAATAAAGGCCTTTGTTCTTTTTCAGTTTCCCCTCTTTTTCTCAGTTGACAGTAAGTTTAATATTTATCTCACAAACAGTCACACATAGTTCCTGGCTCGGGGGTCTCCAAAGAGCTGGTAGTATGCGGAACCTTGGTTCTGATCTTTCTTTGGTATGTCCGTGACTTTGTTTGTTTGTTTGTTTGTTTATTTGAAGATTAATCCATTTATTTAAGAGAGAGAGAGAGATCTGGGGGAGGACAGAGGGAGAGGGAGATACTCAAGCAGACTCCTTGGTGAGCTCAGAGCCCAATGTGGGGCTTGATCCCAGAACCCTAAGATCATCATGACCTGAGCTGAAATCAAGAGTCAGACGCTTAACAAAATGAGCCACCCAGATATGTCTGTGACTTTAAACAAACAAGGGTCTTCAGTTTCCCTCCATCAGTGTCTTGGTCTGCAAAAGAAGTGGTTGGGATAAATGATCTCCAAACCCTTTCCAGTGCTGGTTCTTAGATTCGAAACACACATTACATCTATTGCTGCTGAAATCTCAACTCCACTGAGAAAAGAACAATGAGCAAACCATGCATTGCGATTCTTTTCTGGGTTCTCAAATCCAGCCTGGGGCAGAGGGGAAAAAGAATAGAATGGAGTTTTTCCCCTCTCCTGAACTCCCAACCAACCACAACCCTGACACAAAATGGTCAGCCCAAACTTAAGATCCTTTGAAAAGACCTAATAAAAAAAAAAAAAAAAAAAAGTAGGTGGTCTGGGAAATCAGCAGAAGAGAGACTTCTCAATAGGTTTAAACATGCAAGATTTCCATAAGAAGAACTTGAACAGTTTATTAGGATGAGAGATATCTTTATATTAAGCCACAGAATACAGGTGAAATTAATTGCAGTTGTGTTTGGAAGTTGAAAAGGAATCTTTGGTAGTAGGTAAGACAGGGATAAATAATTTACTTAGTTGATTAAAGGCTCTTGTTTGGAGCCTTGTTTCTCTTCATCAAATGACCTTTCAGAGTTGACAATATTCCAAGTTCCAGGCAAGTTATGTTACATAAGAATGTAACTCACTGACCATCTGTTTTTGTAAGATTAAAATTATCTTACAGTCATGGCTTGGAAAAGCTAAATCACACCCATTATTATTTATACATATATTTTTTCCAGAATCAATTTAATGTAACAAATATCTATTGAGGGCCAGTTATGAGCTCCGTTCTGTGAAGTCATGAAGAGGAATGAGAATCTCAGTTGCTAGGAGCCCCAGCTATAAAGGAAGTGTGACAGGAATCCAGTCATCGGTGTTATATTGATGTTGCCATTTGTGGAAACCATAATGATTTTTACCTGGCACTGAGATTCACTTTATGTGAGATAGGGTGGGCAGACAGCCTCTGGGTACTGGGAAGTCTAAGAAGAATTTCTGGGCTCTGAGAGCTTCATTCTCAGGAGTCCTGTCTTTTTTCATAATAAACTTCTTCTAAAGCTTGTAATGCCCAGACGCCTTCCAGGCAGCATTCTCTCTAATTATAGCTCCCCTGAGTCATTCATTGGAGGTTTCAGAACCAGAGAGTCGAGAGAGAGAGATAGACTATAAAAACAAGCTTATATTACCGGGGGTATAGCTCAGGGGTAGAGCATTTGACTGCAGATCAAGAGGTCCCTGGTTCAAATCCAGGTGCCCCCTGTACACTCAAGTTTTTGTTTCAGAAGAATATGGATTGACTTTGGCTCTATTATTTTCTGTAACTCGTGGCAGAATAATAACTAATGTCCTTCGTGTATATATGCCAGGTACCAGTCTGAATTCTTGACATCAATTATCTCCTCCATTTCTCTCCAAATTTTTACAAGATACATACCATAGCATCAGTTCAAACTGCATGCTGCATCTTTAGCAGAGCCTGAACAACACACAGAGCACCCACTGTGAGCCAGGACTGAGCAAAGTGGGAACTCAAAGGTGACTAAGGCACGGCCCCTGGGCCTCAGGGTGCTCTCCACCAGGAAGCAGGTCTGCAAATACACAATCAGAGGGACGGACGTGCAGGGAGCTGTGCCAATGTGGGGCATGTGGACGAGGCAGCCATGCCTTCCGTCCAAAGGAGGGGAAGTTAAGG
Organism: Ailurus styani; assembly: GCA_002007465.1. Taxonomy (NCBI): domain Eukaryota; kingdom Metazoa; phylum Chordata; class Mammalia; order Carnivora; family Ailuridae; genus Ailurus; species Ailurus styani. The sequence goes on along the minus strand of LNAC01001484.1, from coordinate 128,491 downwards.
GAGGCTTCCTTGAGTTGCTGATGGCAAATCCCAGTTTCAAAGCTGAATGATATCTCACAGGACCGAAGGTGGAGTGGAGGAAGGGGCATGGGGAGGGGTGGCTGTGCTGCAGGTGGACTAGGCTGCCTGGGCAGGGGCTGGGCCCAGACAGATGCAGGTGGGCGCAGCTGGAGCACACAGCAAGATGTGGGAGTGTCAGCAGACGAAGCTGAAGAGGCGGATAGGATCCACAGGAAAAGAACCCTGCCCGTGAGCCAGAGACTCGGAGTTTCTCGGGAAGGCATTTAAAGGACCGTGACCTAGATAGACTCCATCTTAAACAGGCTGCTGTGGGAGCCTCAGGGGGGCGGCTGGGAGCGGTGGAGGCTGGGAGGCCATTCAGGGGGTGGTGGCACTGCCAGTGTAGGGGTGGGGATGGACCTAAGTGACGAGTGAGCTAAAATCAGCAGTACCCAGAGATTAGCGGGAGCTGGAGAAAAGAAGGTGAGAGAAGCCCACGGCTGTCAGTGTTTTGACCAAATGACTGAGTACATGGTGGTGTCCGAAACCGAGATGGGGAGGAGGCTGATCGTATGGTTAGGGAGGCGTGACTGGTGCTGAGCCCCGAGCCTGAAGCGGAATCCCGGCCTCAGCACCTCCCAGCTGTGCGACCACTCTGTGCTTCAGTTTCCCTACCTGCAAAATCCACATGCTCATATTAATACCTGTTTTATGGCATTTGTGTAACGAACCCCTGGGAAGTTATGGGTAGAGCCTTTAGCACCATGTCTGGCACATCGCAGGTGTCCGGTAAATATGAGCTGTTATTATGACAACGAAGCAAAATTAGGAAGAGGTGCAGGTTTGGGCAGGAAGGTGGCACGTTTGTTTTGGGGCACACCGGGTATAAAATCTGAGGTTCTTGTATGGCTTCCAAAGGGAGTGGCTGGGCAGGGGTATCTGGGCCTCTAAGTGCTGGTGAGCTGAGGCTCCGGCTCTGTTTGCTCCTCAGCTTCATGCAGGCGACAGGTCTCCTCAGGGAGGGTTTGTTGCCATGGCCGAGGTTCCCTTGACCTTTCGTCTCAGTCTCAAAGATACACAAGATTAAAAATCCTCAGGCTGGAACAGAAGGGAATGGGAATCAGAGGTGTCAGAGGTGAATGTCGGACTGGGGAACACCTCATTGTTGTTGTTTGACTGTAAACTGTGACAGTTCATCCTGGATGAGGTGCCCTTTGAAAATGTGATGAAAATATACACAATATCCAATACATGCACATACACAACATTTGCCTACAATTTCAGAGTTATACCAGAACCTCTGAAGTTTTTGGATACCCAGTTAAGGTTCCCTCCCTGTCCAATACTCCCTAGTGACCCTTAATAGTTAAAACATTCATCGACGTGGGGGTGGGGGAAAAACATTCATAGATGTGCCCACAGATTTCTGGGCAGTTGGTAGTGTATTTTAAAAACTGGAAAATTATACTGAGAATTGCACTGAGCTTTAGGTGCTGGGAAGAGAGTGAGCATACATGTTCTGGGAAAAGCAGGAACTGATGTGTGGCCGGAAGGGAATTGAGGATGAATTTAAATCTAAGAAGAATCTCAGCTGTAAAAGGTATTTATGAAGTAAGATGTAACTCATAAAAGGGAAATAAGTGTTTATGTGAAGCTTATTGCCATCAGGGGGTATAGCTCAGTGGTAGAGCATTTGACTGCAGATCAAGAGGTCCCTGGTTCAAATCCAGGTGCCCCCTCTGTGATCTTTTGCTCTTCTTGGCAGCCTCTTTAAACCACTGGCTCTAGGGTGAGGCAAGCACCCTAGGTGCCTAGAGCTCAAAATTTAAGGCTGTGCTCACTCTCATGCAAGCACCTTAGCTTGTTAATTCCCTCCCAGTAGAGCTGTGTGCATGTAAATTCACCCCTCTTCCAACATATACACACATAAACACAGTCATCCATCCAGAGACATATATATACACACCCCACACACCAGATGGTCCCCAAGCACATATGCACACCCAGACCCACACAGCATCACACAGACTCACCAACACACACACACACACACACACACACACACACACACACACACACACACACACGGGCTTTCTCATGGATACCTTGGTTTTTCCTTTTTGTATATTCAATCTTATTAACCAGACCCTTTCTATCTTCCTTTCTCCAAACTTTTAACCATTTAATAGTTTGGATTTACAGAAGAGTTGTAAAGCTAGCATAGAGAGGTCTCATATACCCTTCTCTCAGCTTCCCCTAATGTTAACACCTTGCATAACCATGGCACATTCATCAAAACTATGAAATAAACATCAGTGCAACACTATTAACCAAACCGTAGATGACATTCAGATGTCACCAATTTTTCCACTAATATCTTTTTCTCTGTTCCAGGATTCAATCCAAGATACCATATTACCTTGAGTTATAACGGTTCCTTAGTCTCCTTCAATCTCTGACACATACTCAGTTTTTCCTTGTGTTGTTTTTGTTTGTTTGTTTTTATAATCTTAACACTTTTGAAAAGTCCTGGTTGGATATTTTGTAGAATGCCCCTTACTTCGGGTTTGTCTGGTGTTTTCTCATGATTAGACCGAGCTTACAGATTGTGGGAGAAAAATATCACAAAGGTCATGTGCCCTTGTTGTCCTGTTTTGTTAGGGGTAGAATAAAAGTACTTCAAAAATTTAGGAGTCTGCTACATTGTAAAAATGTAAAAGTACGATGTCTGAGGCTTGTCAGGATACGTCCCTAAAGTGAGATACCGCACAGAATGGCGCATGTCACTTGGTGGGTCTCTTTGGACTTTGGCAGCAATGTATTTGGATGTGCTTCTCTGGTATATCTACTGGATAACAATGATCCATAAGACTGTCACTTTTTTTTATAAATCCTAGAACGAGGAAAGGGTCTGCAGTCTGGCCAGGCGGTGGGGAAAGCAGATCCTCCACGTGGCTATTATGACTTAGAATGGCGAGCATAAGCGGCAGCTTCAGCTTGGTTAATTCACCTTTCCTTTGTTTCAGTAGCACATTAAATTTACCTCTTGTTTTTGCTATTCTGTGGTACATTCTGTGGTACATATTCTGTGGTACGTTTATATGTCTATGTATTAGGCTGACCTTGGCAACAGTGTGGTGATAGCTCTGAAACCTCAAGAGCTTAACACAGCCAAGATTTATATCTTATTCATGCAAGATCTGGTGGTCCTTCACCCTCTTGTAGCAAGGTCGTTGAGCAAAAAGTGGCCTCTGGGGTCATCGCTCCAGGGGTAGCCAGAGTTGCAGCCACGCCTCCGCTCACAACTCACTGGACAGAACTAGTAACATGGCCCGCACTTCATTGCAAGGGAGGCTGGAAATGGTAAGAAAGCGTTTGGATACTTAGTGAGTACTAAGTTTTCCCTGCCATACTGATCATGCCTACTCCAGTGTGCGCCCCTAGCTGGTAACAATTCTTCTTGATTTTTCTTGTTATCCCCAGTGACTGGTGAAGTACCTTGCCCATTGTTAGGGCTCAGAAAGTATTTGGTGAATAATGGCTTTTGGCTTATTGAGTGAATGAGTAAATGAAGCAAGATTTAGAAACAAGGTATATTCTTAAATTATTTGGAAACTGATTTTATCATAAGGGAAGAATTATAACTCTCACGTGGAAAGAAACCAACTTATTGCTGCTTTTTAAACACTCTCTTAAAAGATTCAAACTTTTGTTGATGAAGACAACTTTGGCCATGCCCATCCAGTAAAACATAGAATACTAATTTTTTTAGTGCTTTGTTTTTCTTTAAAAAGTAAATGATTACTACTCTGCCTCCCTTTCTAAAATCGTCCACATGACCTTTACCCATTATAAAGTCAAAATTCCTTTCTTGTATAAAACTTTAAGCATATATCGAAGAAAGTAGGATGGAATAAAATTTGGTTGGATCTTTACCACCATCTTTCGTTAACTGTTGTCTGCTAAATGTGATGGTGTTTGTACATGTGAGTGCATGTACACATAAACATAACAAAATGCATCAGGCGTATCTTGGGCAACATCTCAGATCCTCTTGTCCTTCCCTGTTTCTGAGGCCCTTGGCCAGCTTTTCTCCCCTGGCTGCCATTGTCTTAGCTGAGGATGTGTGGACTCTATCCATGTCCCTCAGGTCCAGTCTGCAGTCCCTCTCCTGCCCCTGCTGGATGCCTCTCACCTCTTACTCTTTGGCTTCCCTCCTTGCTTTTGAGTTATGAGAGGCCATGAGACCCACTTGGTGCCTCCACATGAAGAATCTGGAGGTGTTCAGGAGTTAATGCGTCATGGGGAAAGGCTTTCACCAACAAGATGTAGGAGCTGAGGGCTAAGTCTCCTCTTGCTTTCCTCAGGACAGACTGTCCTGTGGTCCAGTAGTTTGTACATCCTCTGAAGAGACAGCTTTACGAGATCAAGCCATCACGAGCACTTGTTAACAAGTGACAGTGAGCTTGGAAATGCTCCCTTTGCACTGACTTAGCCTTTCTCTGCCTCACTCCCTTTTACCTCACTCCTCCCTGGATCACACTTGGTGAAAACTAGTAACACCTAAGCTTTTGCCTCGAGCTCTAGGCTCTGGCGTATCCAGGGACCGTGGACAGTCAAGACACTCTTGCCCATTCTCCCTCAGCCTTTACCACCACGCGAGAGAAATGAATTGCACCCAAACTCTCATTAAACAAGGTATCATCCCTGCCTGGTTCCAGTTGCCAGGATCTGCATCTCTTCCCCTGAGTGTTTTCATTCCCCCCAACCCCGTTTTGGCAGCCAGAGCCCCTTCTACATCTGTTTGTGGCAAGCTGGACATGCCAGAGAATTCATGGCCCCTGGGAGCAGCCTTCAAATAACAACTGACTGGTGCTGTTTAAATAACTCAGATTCCTTACCCCCAGCCCCATGGGCTAACTCAGCCAAGATGCCATCCACCTTGGCTCCAGAGTTCCCAATGGCATTGGGGGTGTGTGTGGCCCACAGCGTTAACTTGCATGACAGAGTGTCTTTCATTGACTGCTTCCCTTTTCCTGTTTCATTTCCTTTCTCCTCCATCAGCGTATCCTTTGGTCACGTCCAGAAGACGCTCCTTGAATTTGGGTTCTTGACTCACAGTCTGCTGCTATGGGAATGCAAGATATCAGCCTAAGACATAATTTAAAATATTGCTGTAAACTGATCTTTTTCATGTAATAATATATCCTGTACCTGGTGTTCAATATTCTAAAACTTTTCTAAAATATAAGAGTTTGAATGCTGACTGATATTTATCATATGGATTGTAGAAAGAATATGTTGGACATTTCAGTTTCCAACTTTCCGATCCAGTTGTAAGGAACCCGGCACCAAACAGAGCTGAATAGGCTTTGTCTCTAGGGGTCAGAGTTGCAAATAAATAAGCTACAGATCAGTCATTTGTGCATATGATAGGAAAGAAATAGCCAACATAGAGATTTCCCCTGACTTCTATTTGATGTTTTTTGAAGGTTGCCCTGTAGCAGGGGTTCTTAGAAAAATATCAAAAGCATCTTGATTATGTTCTGCTTTAAAAGGAAATGAATTGCATCCAAGCTTTCATTAAACAAGGTACCATCTCGTCTCATTTCTCTTTGAAAAATAATGACAGTGAAAGCTCATTATGTGGTACTTTGCTGCTTGATGGATTTTGTTTTATTGTGGGGGCAAATTGGACTTCCTGCTTCCTAAGGGACAGACCTCTCTCACTGTTAGACAGTTAGGATGTCAGCTAAAGTTTTATTCCAATCCTCTGAATGATTTTGGGCCAGTTAACCAAACTGTCAGTTCTGGGTTCTCGTTTGTACATTGGAGGTAATAAGAGTGTTCCCCTTACTGAGTTTGATGTCGGAATTGTATGCTGTCGATGAATCCATAGTGGCTGCTCAGTAAATGATAGCAGTTACTTCACAGTGATTGCATTTGTTTTTTTTTTTTTTTTTTTTTTTTTTTTTTTTTTTTTGTGGTGAAAGGAGTAGAACAGAGCAGAGGGTGGGGCTTAAGAAATTATCCAGGGGACATAGCAGTGGGACAGGCAGATATCTGATAGATTAAGGGAACATGAATGGCTGTCTGCTCAAAGACATCTCCTCTGCATGTTCTTCCTGCTGTGCCAGAGTTGGACTCAAAGTCCTGCATAATTTCAGCCCTTCTGCCTGGCATAGCCCTTTTCAAAGGACACCAGGAGCATCAGCAATGCCTCCAGAACTAGTTAGAAATGCAGATTGTCAGGTTCCTCCTTGGACATTAGAATCAGAATCTCTGGAGGTGGGGCCGGGTAATTTATGTTTTTTTTTAAATTTTTATTTTTTTTTAAATATTTTATTTATTTGACAGAGAGATCACAAGCAGGGGGAATGGTAGGCAGAGGGAGAAGCAGGCTTCTCGCTGAGCAGGGAGCCTGATTCGAGGCTTGAACCCAGGATCCCCAGGATCATGACCTCAGCCTTCACTCTAAAATGTTACTGCTGGCTCTGTCTCAATTATACATGCCTTTCCAGCTCTGATTTTCATCTCTCATCTTTTGCATTATACTAAGACCTTAGATCTGCTATTGGGCGTGATTCCCACCCCTCCCTTTGTCCCTGTGTCTGGCAGCTCCAGACCACCCATCCTGGTGCAGTTTAGCCCCTGGGACCTCATTTTCCCTGGAGTCTGATGAGGAAGCTGATATTCCTATCAGATTTTGGCCCCTGTAGGAGAATTGGCCCTTTACTCGCCCAACTTTCAGGCTCAGAGCTGCCTCAGGCTCCAAGAGAGAGTCAGGCATGCTTTTTAAGATTGAGTCCCTGAAGTCATAAACCATCATTTCTGTCACATTTTATTTGTTAGAAACAAATCACTAAGAGTAGTTCATATTCAAGGGCAGGGGAATTAGGCTTTCCTTTCTGAAGGGAGGAGTCTCAAAAATTTGAAGGCATTTTTTATAACAACAGAGTCAGTCTTTGGGGAAAGCTTCTTTCCACATACCACCCAATTCTTTTCTTTCTTTCTTTTTTTTTTTTAGAGAGAGAGAGCATGCAAGCACAGGGGAGGGGGGTAAGAAGGGCAGAGAAAGAGAGAAGGGGAAAGAGAGAGAGAATCTTAAGCAGACTCCATGCCCAACTTGGATCCCAACTCAGGACTTGATCTCACAACTCTGAGATCATGACCTGAGCCAAAATCAAGAGTCAGATGCTTAACCAACTGAGTTACCCAGGTGCCCCCCTACAACCCAATTCTTAAGATGATCTGCTCTGCTGGCCCATTCTGGCAGATTCTAGATGCTCACCTTTATCTTTGGCCAGGGGTCCTAAACCAGCCACTAGAAAGAGAGCCCTTTCTATTTCCAGTACTCAATCTGGGTTGATATCGATATCCAAGGGGTCAAATCTCTTTATAATGATAAGGTTCAGTTTTTTATTGAGCACTTACTGTGTGAATTGGTAAATGGTGCATTGGTTATGCCCTAAATGCCTGTGTCTTACTTGGTGAGTCACATGTCCTAACACAACCAACCAAAGCCTTTGTCTCTAAGAGATTAAATTGAGTCAGTATGTTCCAACTTTTTGTGTGTTAACCAGACACAGAACTACCATATGAATATATGCAGTTAGACAGAATGCAAAGCTATTCAGCTGAGTGGGTGAGAAGTGGCTGAAATCTGGCCCACACTCCACCAGCTGAGTTAATTTGGACTCCATGTGCCTAGAGGAAAGGGAGAATTTTTCCAGTGTGTATAGGTGTGCCATTGAGTGGCTCAGCACGAAGCCTTCAGGGCTAATTTTCACCTCCGTGTGTTTGAGCTGGCAGTGGTCCTGGTTGGATGTATCTTTGTTGCACACAACAGAAACCAACTCAAACGGTTTTTAGCAAAACAGGAATTTAAATGAAAACAAAAAAATCTAGCTTTCGTAGTTGGCTTTAAAGATGGCTGGATCCAAGTACCCAGGTCATGTAACCAGGAATCTGTTTGTCTCCTTTTCTTGGATCTGCCTTTCTCCATGTTAACATTATTCTCAGAAAGATTCTCTAAGTGGTGGCAAGTTGACCAGATTTGCTTCCTCTCTTAGCCAGCCCAGGACAGAAGGAAGTTTTTTAGTGTTTCCAGTCCTGTGGTTAAATCTCATGGGCCTGTTTTGAACCATTCATGTGGCAATGGCCATGACATTCTCTGATTTGACTGTCTCTAAAGCGGGGGAGTTGGTTTGACCCCATTCAGACCACACTAAGGTTGAGAGTGGATGGTTGTCTTTTTTTTTTTTTAAATGATGATTTTTCCAGGAAGAAAAAGTGGGAATAGATCTTGGATGGATTAAAAACCATACATAGCTACTCCATCTATTCACTGGACACACAGTTGGGTATGGCCAGTCAGCATAGAGTCGAATTACAGAAAGGGGAGAAGATGATAAAGAAAAAGTGTGGGTCTTACCCATAATCCAGTGGCAGCCACAGGTTACCCCCAGGTAACCTATTGGTTCTCTTCTCAGGGAATTGAAGAGCTGTTCTTGTAGCCCAGTTTGGCCTCTCAGCATCAAAAATATAACCGGGATCTCTTACAGAGCCTGTGGGTTTTCTCCCATTCCATTCTTTTTTCCATCTTGCTCTTGCTCAGGGCTCCTTGTGGTATATACTGCAGCCTGGGTTTGAAGAATACTCTTGGTATGCTTTAGATGGGTCAGTCCTCGATGTCACTGACTTTTCCTTTCTCATTCTCATGCTGTCTTGCTTCTGAGTCTTTTCCTGAGGATCAGGAGCTGATATCCATAGGCACAGGCTCTTCTGAAGGGACTCCGAAGAGCCTTCTTCTCATTCACAGGAGGTAGGTGGACCCGCCTGAGAAAGGTCCAGGAGAGGATGGTCTAAGAAATGCCAGTTGGATGTGCTACCTGCCAGAATCCGGAGAGTTGATTGCAAGGCAGGAAACAGTCACTTGAGGAATTTATCCTCTCTGGGGCCATGTGCTTCAGGGTGGCCCATTCTTGGCCAGAGTTCTAAAGCCAATCTATCAGTTGCATTTCTTGGTCTACAGAAATTGGTTAGGAAATGGAGTCACAACCCAAGGACAGCCAATGCTTCTCAAAGGGAATGTTTCAGGTTCTTTTAGGAAAGGGCTCCTTTTTTGTTTGCTTACTTTTTGTAGGCCTTGAACCTGGAAGTATGCAAAAGCTGGGGCTCTTTTCCAGCTAAAAACCTTAAGGAGTAATTAGGTCTGAGGAGGCGCTAGTATAGAGAAAGTGAAAGCTAAGAAATGGAGAGGAAAAAGGGCAAGACCTGATAAGGTAGTTTTAGACCCTGAGTAAGTCATGCCTGAGTTAGTAGACCACTCCTGGGCATTTCAGTCTTGAGAGCCAGAAAATTCACTGTCTGTCTTGTTTTCTATCACCTACAAACAAAAGATTCCTCAGGAATGCCTCCTGACATTATGCTGCTCCAGTGATTACAGAGGTCCACTAGGGCCTGCATGCTCCTCTTCATACCCAAAGCCCAGCTTCTCACATTCCCAACCCTATCTCCAGAATCCCTGTTAGCCCCTCCTCACCCTGCTGAGCCGTTTCTCTCTTTGTAAATGTATGATAATAAGTCATGCCACCCACCACCTACGGGGGGTTGAGGACTAATTAGAACACTTGTGAAATTCTTTGTTTTTACAAAATGTCAGGAAAAGGGCTCTATGTATTATCTCTTACTCTCGATTCTCCTGCCCTTAAAAAAATCTGCAAAATAAAATTTGTCTTTTCTTTTAAAATATGACCAATTATCTAGATTCACTTATTTTTTTCTTTTTATTTATTTATTTATTTGACACGGGGGCGGGGAGAGAAAGACAGAGAGACAGCTAGAGAGGGAACACACACAGCAGGGGGAGTGGGAGAGGGAGAAGCAGGCTTCCCCCTGAGGGGCTCCATCCCAGGACCCTGGGATCACGACCTGAGCCAAAGGCAGAGGCTTAATGACTGAGCCACCCAGGCACTCCCTAGATTCACTTCTTAAGGTGTAAATAGCTCAACAAAAAATATTCCTCTCTCTGGTAAGGGGTGGGGTTAGGGGCCAAACTGGCTCTCTCTTTTCTGTTCTCTCATTTTTCTCCCTGGATCTTCCTAAATTCTTGAGTTTTTGGTTTCCAGTACTGGAAAGAAATGCAATTATTCAGACAATGCCAACACCAGTGAGATGTTAACTTTGTTTTGAATCTGGGTTTATTCCCAATTGGTATCATTTTGAGAAAATGTTCCCTTGATTTGTGTGAGTAAAGTAGCTTTACTATGAAGGAAATTAACCATCTGATAAGAACACCAGGAAAGAAAAGAATGCATGAATATGTATTGGAAAGGAAGGGGAGAAGTAGAGAGAGGATGAGCAGTAGAGAGAGGAAGGTGACATGAATTGAGATAGAAAATGTACTTGAATCAAACTTTGATGATGGTGTCAAATTTGGTTAGATAATAGAATACTGGTAGGGTTGCCAGATTTAGCAAATAAAAATACAAGACTCCAAGTTGAATTTGAATTTTGGGTAAATAAGAAATAATTTTTTAGTATAAATATGTCCCATTTTTAGTGTAAATATGTGCCCAGATGGCCAGGCAATCTTTAAATGTAAGAATATGGGAATTTTTCTTTTCTAAGGTCAATGGAACCTAAGAGTGAGACTGACTCCAGCTCATATCTTGAGTTCAAAACCATGGAGTAGTCATCCTGTAAGTTCCTGAAACTTCTAGCTTCTTCCCTGTTTCAACAGATGCCTTTAGTGGGCTGAAATGATCACATATTCTTTCTATCTGAGCACTGTGAATGTTTTATCTTTTTTTTTTAAGTATTTTTTATTGTGGGAAATTTTCAAATACACACAAAGTGGAGAGTATTACAATGAAGTTCCATTACTCTGTTTGAAGAGTTGTCAACATTTTGCCAATCTTGGCCTGCTTCCCCACCTGTCCCCCCACCCCTTTATTTTGTAGTAGTATTTTAAAGAAAATCCTAAACTTCATGTCACCCTCAGATACAATGTTTCTTTTTAAATTTTATGTTTCCTTTCCTGTCCTTTAGTATATATCTGGTCTGTTTAATATTGCCAAGATTCCACTTTCCACCTTTGTTTCCTCTCACATAAAATACTTAATATAGAATAATGTCTCTCTTCTTTCATGAGATGATCTTGCTTCGTTTTCCTGCTCAGAGCATCCCTATAGTTCAAGACTTTGTCTCACTCTGGTGGCCTGTTCAGGCCTCAGGGATCTGGCTTGCATTGTGCTGAGGGGTCTGTGGACCATGGTGGGTGGGAGAAGGGGTAGGGGTGAGGGTTATCCTTTTTTGACTTTCTCTCAAACTTCCTTCCTGTGACAAGTACTCATCTTTCTCTCTTTATTCCTAGCGTTATGCATCATGCAAGTTTATACTGTTTAGGGTAACTATGGGATCCTCTGATTTAACATTTAAATATTCCCAGGAGTAGTTTTGAAGACATTGTGAGCCGCATGACGGAGGACACACTTTGGTGCACACAGGGTCCCCTGAGGGCTTGTTGAAACACAGACCCTGAGCCCACCCCTGGAGGTTCTGTTCCCATAGGTCTAGAGTGGGGTCTGGCGGTCCAGAGGGACACAACCTTAGAACCACTGGGATGATAACTTTCTGGTTATGCAATCCTGAAGAAGAATCCTTGCTCTGGGACCGTGGGCAGGTTACTTAACCTCTCAGATTAGTCTCCTCATCTGTGATCAACAGATGGTCATTCCTTCTCCCTTTCCAGTGATGACTTGCTGCTTTTAAGAGTGTCAATGGAGAAGAGGAGGCAAAACTAAAAAGGAACAGAGGCCTTTATTTGGGGTCTCAGAACTGTAATTTGGGGCGTGTAGATTCCGGAGTGACCAGAAATGTGTCCTGCTCACATGGGGAAATCAAGGGGTTTTAGGAAAAGAAGGAAGGGGTAATTCCGTAATTTAGATAAAGAAGAGAAGAGGGGAAAAGCAAAAACAAAAACAAAAACAAAAACAACCCTGCTAGTCTGGTGCTGACCGGTTGAGCGACTTCTGATTATTTTATTGGCACTATCAACAATACTATCCCTGCTATGCACTCGTCACCTTTCCTGCCCCCAGATAATTCATACGAGCCAGTCGCTCTGTTGAAACTCTGTGAACAACTGCTTGTAAACCACTTGCCACTTTTGGTCCAGTTCAAGAGTTTTGTTTGGAAAGGAGAACAGAGCTCCCAATGGGGTCTCTCATGTCCAGAAACGTTAGACATTTCCACAGAAGCAAGAGCTCACTCTTCCTTGGTGATGTTTTGTCAGTGGCCAATATAGTGTGGAGTTTTGGGCCAACGAAAGTACTGTTGAACTCAGGGGGTTGTACTCTGGCTCCTGAAGAGAGGGAAGGATGAGGAGATAGCTAGAGGTCATTTATTCACTCGGTATGTGTTGAGCACCTACTGCGTGCCAGGCATTGTTGCAGCTGCTGGAGATACAGTTAGAGGGGACGGTCGTCCTTAGGGAATTTGCATTCTAGTAGGATGAGGAAGAAGGGAACATTCCTAGTGGGGCCCTGAGGAACTAGGAGAAATACAGCGAGGAGCCAGCTAAATAATGACCTGTAGTATTCCCTCACAGTTCTGGAGGCTACAAGTCCAAAGTCAGCTTTGCTGGGCTAAAGGCACGGTGCTGGGGGGACTGCACTCTCTGGAGGCTCTTGGGGAGAATCTGTCTCTTACCTCTTTGGGCTTCTAGAGCTGCATTCCTGGGTTCATGATGCCTTCCTCCATCTTCGGATCTCTCTTCCATCCCCTCACCTCACCTTCTGTTGCCTCAGAAATGCAAGACAGTGTGGGGGCAGTGAAGAATGTAGAGGCAGGATGGAAGATGACCCAGAAAGGATGGGAACAATGTCTGGGAACTGTGCTGACAGTGGCCGCAGAGGCTCCACAAAGCCGTGTGGTCACACAGCAATGATAAGCAATGTGGATTGGAAGGTCTCCGCAGACCAGTACTTTACAGTTCTCACAATTACCCTTTGAACAAGTGCTATTACACATGACAAAACTAAGGCTTAAAGTTCAACTTGCCCAGAGTCACTTGGTGAAGTGGTAACACCAGGAGTCCAAGGAAGGCAGCCTGTCCCCAGGGCAGAGCCCCACAGAAAGCCTTCCTACTCCCTATGTAGACTAGCAGCACTGGAATCCCCCACGCACTCAAATTTGGCAAAAATGCACTCTCAGGCTTCACCCTCAACTTGCTGAGTCAGATTCTGCATTTTCACAAGAGCTCCTGTGATTCTAATGCAGGAATCTGTTAGAGAATCCCTGCCGCCAAGACTTCCATTGGAAATGCCCCGAAAGGACCTTTCCAGCTGAGGAAGCTACCTTGCTCTTTGGTGTTTGCTTTAACGATATTAGGGAGTCCAGTTATTCTAATATGTCTTCATCTGAGTAAGTAAATAACAACAATTAAAAAAAAAAAACCCTCCTGAGTTCATCTCCAGGCCTAAGGAAGGACATCACAATGCCCTCTAAATAGCAGTTACTTGTCTCCTGGGTGCTAAGATATTTGCTGACTCGGTTATCCATCATCTCTGTGTGCTGCAGGGTCCAGGGTGATAAATTATGGAAGAGAGTTATTAAATTACTACAGCGTCTCTTATATCAAATGCTGGTGTTAGGCGTATTTTGGGCACTGGAATCATCACACAGCAAGTAGAGAATCGTGATTATTGTGCTTATAAAAGATGCCTATTCACGGAAGTTTGTTTTTACCCTAGGTCCTTGTTAGGCTGGTATTCTATTTCTAAGCCTTAGAGTGCGTGGTTTTGGCTGAATCAAGGAATAGAATAAATAGAAATAGAATCGGGCTAGTAGACCAATGTTTCTCATGGGCCATTTGCATCAGAATTGCTTGGTGGTGGTTAAATGTATAGATCTTTGGGCCCCACCTGGAAAATGAAGAGTGAAGGGCGAGATCCAGAAATTTTAATTTTTAACTGGCTTACCTGGTAATCCCTACATAAGTGAATCTTTGAGAATTACCATTGTATACTTCAGACTTAACTCTCTTATCAGTGTGGATGATGAATCAGAAAAAGCAGTTAAAATGACTTGCCTAAAATTTCAGTGCCCCACATGCAGTAACATTTCCAACTTTCTTTCTTTATTACATATATAAAGAAAAGTCTCATAGAGACTGTTGGCTTTTTTGGAGAGCCTTTTGGATCTTTCAGCATCTCTTTTTTTTTTTTTTAGTTTATCAGCATCCTATAAAGGCAGGGCTAACTGATTGTGTGTCTACCTGTGAGGTAGGCAAGTAAATGCAAAAGAAACAGTAGTGCAATGTGAAGATTCTCTCATGTGATAGATACTAAGTGACCATTTGTCGTCAGGCGTGCCAAATCCAAAGGATTTTACTAGAATTTAAAGAGTTAAGGCACGTGGTGGAGTTCCAGGAACGTGCTGACATAATGTGACAAATTGCCAGGCGGGGGCAGCAGAGAGCTGCCGAACGGCCTTTAGTGGCCCGCTGAACCAAGGTTATCAATTAGGAGGATGTTAGAACAGCCAACAAAAGCTGGCTATCCCAGGAGTGTCTGCTCAGGACACGTCTCATCTGGACAGTCTGAAGCTTGGCCCTAAAAGAAGAGATCTGGGTCTGAAGCAGAGACAGTTACCTCTTAATGAAAAAAGGCAATGCCCAGGCTAGTGGGTAGAAGAGAAGAACCGGAGTCAGAAAGGCAAACTGAGTGAGTCAGGAGCAGGGGTAAGTGGTGGGTGTGCCACAGTGGGGAGGCGGATTCATCAGGAAGCTAAGGGGCTGCCAGGGAGCACCAGCTTCTTCTGGGGCACTTACCCTGATTTACAGCCTTTTAGGGGTTCTGCCTGGTAAGATCAGGAAACAGTGGGGCTCCCGATGAAGAACAATTCATAACCAGAGTATTAAAACACCTGGAACTGAATCCTTCATTTGACAAGCCCTTTCATAGTGTAATATTCAAATTCTTTTTTGGAAAATACCCTAGTATTAAAAAAAACACACACACAAAAACAAAACCAAAACTTGAGGAAAACAAGACAGTGCGTGATTAAATACTGCAATTATGGTACAATCAATACTTGCTCAAGAAGCTTCAGTGAAGGGGGAGATCAATGAAGGTTTGAGTGGCCGAGGAAGGTTTTTTTTTTTTAAGGAAGTGAAATATGATCTAGCTTTAGCCGGCGAGTATGATTTAGAAAGGCAAAGGAGGACACTCAATGAGTCAAGGGAGAAAAATCTCCGTCTGTTTGCAAGCCTGTTAAGAGACCACCTGCGTGTATCAAGGGGGCCTGTAGCGTTCGGTGGGCTGGGGCATAAAGACACTTGCTTGACCTTTGTTTGATGGTTTCTGACACATTTTGAAGGAAGAGGGTACAGCTTCTTACGCAGTAGGAGTGCATCATTCACTTAGAGGAAATACACACTGATGCCCAGTGCATCTGACACAGGGAGCTCACAGCCAGCGAATCTGCCAGCGGGGAGAGGCTGTCTGATTCCTTCCACTTAGGGCACCATAATCTTGACTCTTGCCAATAGGCAGGATCTGCTCAGGGTGTGTCTGGATCTATGAAAGATTATACCCTAATATTATGAAGATGATAACAAGTTTTATTGAAATTCCTGAAATCAGGTTAACCAGGTCAACTAAGTGCTTACACAGAGATCCATCTCACCAGAGATCCATCTTCACCACGAATGGGCTGGTGATCAGTCCTTACAGCTGTGACCCAGAGGCCCAGAGAGTAATTACGATGTATTTGGGTAGACTTTGTTTGTATATCCCATCTCTCCCGGGATGTTAGCTTTGTACCTTTTTTTTTTTTTTAAGATTTTATTTATTTATTTGAGAGAGAGAGAGCATGAAAGGGGAGAAGGTCAGAGGGAGAAGCAGACTCCTCACGGAACTGGGAGCCCACTGTGGGACTCAATCCTGGACTCCAGGATCATGATCTGAGCCGAAGGCAGTTGCCTAACCAACTAAGCCACCCAGGCGCCCAGCTTCAGGCTTTTTATTACTAATCACTCATAGGTCTTTTTGTCTTTGCTTATACACTAGTTAAAAACACTATCTTCTTTTCAACTAATTTTTTTTAAAGATTTTATTTATTTATTTGACACAGAGAGAGATCACAAGTAGGCAGAGAGGCAGGCAGAGAGAGAGAGAGAGAGGAGGAAGCAGGCTCCCTGCAGAGCAGAGAGCCCAATGCGGGCCTCGATCTCAGGACCCTGAGATCATGACCTGAGCCAAAAGCAGGGGTTTTAACCCACTGAGCCACCCAGGCACCCTCAACTAATTTTTATAGAGTGCCTCATGTCCCTCCAATACATTCTGTAAAGTGTTAGCCTGTATTTGGGTTCTTGACACAGCAGCTCTTGTTTCTCTGATGTAGTGTCTCTCAACATTATTTATTTGTGTATTTATTTATTCATGTATTCATTCATTAATTCATGCATTTATTTTTGAGTCTGAGTAACTTGAAAGATGAAACATTTCCCATCAGTAACAGTGGCTCCCGGGGGCAGTGATTCTCATGGGAATGGAAAAGGGGCTGAAGGTCGGGTAGGACATATCACCCATTACCAAGGGAAACATCACGGAACAACATCCAAGAAATCCTCTCTAACCTGCGGTGCTTTTAGCTAAGAAGCTTTGCTACCGATTCAGGATTCAGGGCTGTGCGTGTGTGTCTGTGTGTGTGTGTGTGCATGCGGGTGTCTAGCAGTAATCAGTGTTCTCTATCTGCTGTTGGTCTGCGAAAGTGTTCCTTTTGGTGAATCCCTTTGGTAAGACCAATCACTTCCAATTTGGGATCCAAGGGAAAGCATGTACCTCATGGGAAGTACCAAAGGACCTTCTTGGAGAACATCTCTGCGTTTCTTCCTGGCAGCATCAGTGTAGAGGGCCTCAGAGATAGTACTATTTAATCATTTAATGCCCACAATTGGGATATGCGTTCTTTCAAGAAAGCATTTCCCTTGAGGACATTCCTCAGGGTAGCAGGATACCTACAAACAATTATTTGAGGAAGAGGAAAGAGCTAGGGTCAAGGTCAGTTGTTCAAAGCTCCACCTAGGAAGGATAACTTAGATGAGAAGAAAATAACCGTTGGAGGTATTTCATACGTCTAAAAGGCTGAGAGTTGTAGGAAGTAACTGACAAATCTGAAATCACAGTTGCATGCTGTGTTAGTGAGTCCAAGCCATATTCCAATAGATGAGGGTTGCTTATGTCTGTAGATGAGACTATGTTTTACATGCAGACAATAGGTAGTTTATTTCCTCATTAACTGGTCTGATCCACACTGCTGGATCCTAATATCCTAATATCCAATGGTATAATTTCATCATCAGGAATTTAAACAGTCTTTCTAAGTTTATGCTTATTTTCTTTGCATAAACACTCTCTTCCTGTCCCCACCCATTGTGCCTCTTTAAAGTGATGGCGGATCCATTAGGTGTTGTGGTGTATGTGACCTTGGCTGGTGGGGGTGGGTGGGGATGGAATTCTTGGGCTGCACTGTTTTCTGGAACTGCTCCTATCTCTGTGGCAGAGGGGCTGAGCTGGGCTGCTCCCTGGCTTGGAGAACTCCAAGGTCAACTAGCTCCTCCAGAGGGATGTTCAGCTGACCTCCACTACTGAACCCCAATGGTTTGGCCTCTCTCATCAAGCTGGGTTTCCCTGTTACCTTAGCTCTGCCCTGGTTCTTGCTGTGCTGTGGGTATCCCTGAAGCTTGGCGGGGATTCCCTGTTGTGATTGCTTCTGTGAAACTCCCCAGGCTGACTTTCAGGGACTTTGGGGAGTTTTGGGTGCCAACTACGGGACCAGAAGGCAGCTTTGGAGAGTTAACTGAGACCTTTCCTCAGGGATGCTCACACCAGTGTATTTTCATTCTGGTGCTGGAATCCAAAAGCCAGACAGAAGCTTTTTCCTTTTTGTAAATTCCCTCAACCCCTTCCTAATATGTCTCTGTTCTCTGAGACTCCAGTCCAAATAAGGGAGACTGAGGTACATCTTACCTTCCTCTGCTTCCTTTCTTCCTTCTGCCATCCCTCAGTTTGGAAGGGCAAAACATTGGGCTTCCTACTTGCTCTCCATCTTATCTTCTTTCTACCCTAGGGAAGCAGGTGTCATAGTGAGTCATCAAATGTGCATGGAGTGACCTCCCTTGGGTGCATCCCCAACCTACATGTGGCCCGTTGACCAACAGCATCAGCATCACCTGGGAGCTTATTAAGATGCAGAATCTCAGGCCCTATTTGGACCCAATGGACCAGAAGCTGCATTTTTAACAAGATCCCCTGCTGACTTATGTGCACATTCAGGTTTGAGAAGCATAGTTGTAGAAGAAACTGTATGATCTTGGTCACGTAGGCTTAGCCCTTAGCAAGTTAACGGGAATTAAAGAGATGTAGGAAATTCTTTTTCTCTTGAAAAATCTTGCTCTTATAAACCATTAAGTTGCTGCAAAACTCCAAAGCTGAATATTAACAGTTTTACTTTTTGCACTCTTGCTTTAATAAATCATTAACCTCCTAAAAGGAAATAGATGTTTCTGAGAGACTATGGGATGTTTGGTATGAGGAAATACAGGAACAAAAGCGACTTAATCAAATTAAAATATTATTCCTTAAAGTTTGGAAAAAAGAGAAGAAAATAATGAGAGATGATGTAAGTAAAAACAGTTACGTTGGTGACAACATAATTTGTTATACTTAAATCCTTTTGTAAAGACTCGGGTACTGTACAATTTATAAGTAGAAAGCAAATTTAACTGATTTGTGTCACTATATCCATGCTTCCTAAAAGTGTGTTTTACCAAAATGCCCCAAAAAAGTGGGTTTCAGGGGCGCCTGGGTGGCTCAGTTAGGTATCCAACTCTTGATCTCAGCTTAGGTCTTGATCGTAGTGTCATGAGTTCGAGCCCAGCATTGGACTCTATGCTGGGTGTGGAGCCTACTTTAGAAAAAAAAATCATAAAAAGGTAGGTTTCATAATCAGTTTGCAAAACGCTATAAACTATATCTCACTCTTGGAGACTTACAATAAACATTATTATTATAAAGGTGCTGCAAAGTCCTGACAGGAAATCCCTCTAACCTCATCTAACAGGGATTTCTACAACTCACTTGTCTGTGGAACACTGTTTCATGTAATATCCATTAGAATACCACAAAACCTGTGTCCTCTAGAACATGCTTTAGAATATTCTAATCTAGGGGCACCTGGGTGGCTCAGTTGGTTGAGTATCTGCCTTCGGCTCAGGTCATGGTCCTGGGTCCTGGGGTCAGCCCTGCATGGGCTCCCTACGCGGGGAGTCTGCTTCTCCCTCTCCCTTTGCCTCTCCCCCCCACTCATGCTCTCTCTCACTCAAATAAATAAAATCTTTTAAAAAAAGAAATAATATTCTTTTTAAAAAAGATTTTATTTGTTCATTTGTTGAGAGAGAGAGAGAGAGAGAGAGAGAGAGAGAGAGAGAGCACAAGCAGGGGGAGTGGCAGGCAGAAAAGGCAGAGCAGACAGAGGGAAAAGCAGGCTCCCCACTGAGCAAGGAGCCCAATGTGGGACTTAATCCCAGGACCCTGGGACCATGACCTGAGCCAAAGGCAGTCGCTTAACTGACTGAGCCACTCAGGTGTCCCAAGAAAGAATATTCTAATCTAAAATAACCCCCTTATATTAACTATGAAATGATTGCCAAGTCTAAGTTGTGTTGCTCCCAAGTGCAACCTGGAGGCTCATAAGTAGTCTAAACTGACCCAGATTCTCTTCACTCACCATCAAGGTCAAGGGCTCTAGGATCCAGAGGGCTCCCTCCACATGGTGCTACCTCCACCCCTGCGTCCTGGGCCTGGCTGCTCTACTGAGATGTCTTTTTATATCTAGGCCTTGTTTTCTGCCTACATCATCAGCCAGTTCAGTTGACACCATGGACTGTTGACTTGCCTCTCGATTCACTTTCACCTCAGATTCTGCCTCTTAGATCTTGGAATTGAGCACTGAACAGATAGATGATAAAGAAGCTGACACGTCCCTCTCACAGCCCCAGCTCAGCTCCCAGGCCAGGTTCCTGAGACTCTCACTACTGAAGAGGAGAGCTGCACAATTACTGAAGTAAACCTACTCTGATGAGTCAGGGCAGATGGCCTGACAACAGCTCCAAGAGCCAAGGCATGGCTTTGCAAAACCCCAAAGAGGAGACGCATCATCTATATGGGGTTTCTGTGTCATTTCTTGGCATAGTCTAGGAAAATGGCTCATACGCTGTGTGAGGCTAGTCTTGCAATTTCAGATTCTTTCTGGTAACATTGTGTAGATGAAGTACATGCACGTTTAGAGAGGATGAGGTGTCAGAGATTCCTCTTTTGCTCTCGTGGCCGGAAGAATCTGGGGTGCATTGTGTTCGAAAACCAAACCTCACGCTATAGTTACACGTATAATCAAGTGTGTATAGGTTAGCATGAAGGATAATTCCATGGAACTGATTTTGCTAGATATGAGTCGGAAGAGATTCCTGTGGTCAAAAAATGTAGGGGAACTGCTGGGATGAGAGTTGGAATATTGGTGGGATCAGAATGGGATGGAAGGAGTGTCGGAAAGCTAATAGATGGTCGGAAGGTAGTAAAATCACACGCCTCTGCTCAAGACATGGCCTCATAGTAGGTGCAATATACTTCTCTGCCCTCAGCTAGGGTTTGGCTACTTGTCTTACTTTGGCCAATAGGATATTAGCAGACCTGAGCCTCTGAGCAGAGGCTTGAAATAGGCTTGTGAGGGGCGCTTGGGTGGCTCAGGTCATGATCCCAGGGTCCTGGGATGAGCCCCACATCGGGCTCCCTGCTCTGCGGGAAAGTCTGCTTCTCCCTCTCCCACTCCCCCCGCTTATGTTCCTTCTCTTGCTGTCTCTCTGTCTCTCTCTGTCAAATAAATAAAATCTTAAAAAAAAAAAAAAAGAAATATGCTTGTGAAACAGTTTTTCCTGGATGGCTGCTGCTCCTTGATCTGGGCCTCAGAATGACTACTCCAGAGGCTTACCTGAGCCTAAAAGCCAAGCTCAGCCAATCATCAGCTTGAAGCAGAGGTGCTCAACCGAGGCCAGCCTAGGTCAGCCAAATTATTATCAACCTGCAGACTTGTAAGTGTCAGAGTCATCCCGTGTTGTGAGCCACAGAGTTTTGGGGTTGTTTGTTAAGCAGTGCTATTGTGGCAATAGCTGCCTAATATACTGGATTAAACAAAGTTAGACAGGTTTCTGCATTGCATTGTTTCTTAGAGACTTTAATCTTCTGTGTGCACGGCAAATCTTTAAGATGGCCACAGAATTAGTGGCAACTCCATTAGACCTTCATTTTTCAGAACAATTTATGATATCTAGGCAGGTAGAGATATAACCAGAATTGGCTTTTAGGGGGAGGGTAATTAACCTTCTCCTTTCCCCCTAGCCCCTAATGCAACACACACACACAGAAGTTCACCCTGATAAGAAGGATAGCTGATATGATGAGCTACAGCCCCATGGTTATGGGATCATGGTGTTAGGAGGAATAGTTTTGGATGTGGAGAGGGGAGAGTTAAAATTTTTGAGATTGCTCCATTTTTTATCTTTACGCACATAGCTGTTAGTCTGTCTATAGCAAATATTCATTCTCTGGGAAACGGCTACAAAAGACAGCATAAAATGAAAATACATACGTCTGAGGTAGGGGAGCTACCCACCTGTGAGGAATTAAGAGCGGAACTAGGAAGGGTGGCAATAAGGTAATCCAGCTAATTACCACAGCTGCTGGTTCACTGGGGGTATTTCCTTCCCAAGTTTTTCTTGTGCATCCTTTTCTCTTATGAGGGCTGTCTGGAGCTGCACCCTCATGGCAGGAGCCTCCTACACTGAGCAATCCCCAGGTGGAGGACCCCGAACTGCTCTGCTAGAGGTCAATCTTCAGGAGAAATGTTCCATGTTCCTCCTGGGTAGGCATGTACTTTTCCTTGCCTGCTCTCACCACTGGGGTGATAAAACCCAAAGCTAAGGCAAAGACACCAAGGAGGCCATTTACTTCTATCCTTTGGGACAGGGGTTGGAAAAAACTCTGTTTTTCAAAAACCACACAGTAAATATTTTAGACTTTGCAAGCCATGCAATCTCCATCTCAGCCACTCCCCTCTGTGGTTGTAATGTGAAGGCGGCCACAGATAGTCTATCAATAAAGGAACATGGTTGGGTTCCAAGAAAGCTTACTTACAAAGATAGGTGGTAAGATGAATTTTGCCTGTGGCCATAGTTTGCTGATCTCTGCTTTGAAAAATGATTTCTTTTTTTTTCTTTTTTTTTTTTAAAGATTTTATTTATTTATTTGACACAGAGAGAGAGAGATCACAGGTAGGCAGAGAGGCAGGCAGAGAGAAAGAGGAGGAAGCAGGCTCCCTGCTGAGCAGGGAGCCTGATGTGGGGCTCTATCCTAGGACCCTGAGATCATGACCTGAGCTGAAGGCAGAGGCTTTAACCACTGAGTCACCCAGGCATCCCGAAATGATTTCTTTTTTATTTACTTATTTTTTAATTAACATATATATATTATTTGTTCCAGGGGTACAGGTCTGTGATTCATCAGTCTTACACAATTCATAGCACTCACCATAGCACATACCCTCCCCAATATCCATCACCCAGCCACCCCATCCCTCCCCCCCCCCTCCACTCCAGCAACCCTCAGTTTGTTTCCTGAGGTTAAGAGTCTCTTATGGTTTGTCTCCCTCTCTGGTTTCATCTTGTTCCATTTTCCCCTCCCTTCCCCTATAATCCTCTGTCTTATTTCTCAAATTCCTCCTATCAGTGAGAGTGTATGGTAATTATCTTTCTCTGACTGACTTATTTCACTTAGCATGATAGCCTCTAGTTCCACCCACGGCATTGCAAATGGCAAGATTTTGGTTTTTTTGATGGCTTCATAGTATTCCATTGTGTGTGTGTGTGTGTGTGTGTGTGTGTGTGTGTGTGTGTATACCACATCATCTCTATCCATTCATCCATTCATGGACATCTAGGTTCTTTCTATAGCTTGGCTGTTGTGGACATTGCTGCTATAAACTTTTGGGTGCACTAACTTTGTATCTTTAGAGTAAATACCCTGTAGTGCAATTGCTGGGTCATAGAGTAGCTCTATTTTCACCTTTGAGGAACTGCCATACTTTTCCTCAGAGTGGCTGTACCAGCTTGCATTCCCACCAACAGCGTAGGAGAGTTCCCCTTTGAGAAATGATTTAACAGCGGACGCGTCACTATGCTTTAAGTCAACCAAAGCTCGTTGTCCAGAAAACACATTTTCCTGAGGTTTAGCCTCTGCCCCTCTTGCTCATGAACCTGTGGCATAAAGTATTAGGTTGGAGAGTCCTGGGTCTATGTCATCTTTCCCTCTTTCTTTTTTCACAGACAAGACAAAATCATAATTTCTAATGCTCTTGTGAGGTGAGTGGTATCCATCATCATTTTGCCTCTCTTTTGCAGGTGCTTGACATTTACTTTCAAATCTTCTGCAAAAGACATATGGGGGAAAAATCTAATAGCAAAATAAATTGTAGGAAATGAAATACTACAGTTCGGTTAATTGTAAAATGGTAGGTTAACTTTGCAATAACCATCGTGAGACATGAGACCCTGGTGTATTGCTTGGGCAGCATATTTAGTGTAGGTGAGTGGGCATAACTCTGAATTCAATTTCACAGTAATGAGACCCACACCATCTGCACAATAGCCTTCCTGCCTTTCTGCGCATTTGAGACTTTAATGACATTACCTCAAAACATGGCCCAGATTTCTTCCTTTTATGACTCTCCTAAGTTTTGTGCCACCACTATTTCTCATAGGATAATGGCAGGTCATGCGTTTAAGCAAGTTGAAAGGAGTGACACAAGAAGTCATTCCTGCTGTTCATGATCCACTTAATTACCAGCTTTGCTAGATCACCCATCAGTAACCCCAAAACTTTTCTAAAGAGACAAAGCCACAATCAAGGGGAGAGATTTGATGGTTGCCAGCATGTGGCTGCATTCTTCTGCCTTTGGATACCAGTGGATTCATTTTCTGGCTTGCCAAGGCCTTAGACACCTCCATGCCTTCACTCCATAGCGAGCAGTTTCTCTAGACACAGTGGGAGCACAAAGGTTGCAAGCAGAGAATTCTGGCAGCTAATTTATAAATCTCTATCTTAAATTCTATCCTATTGGCTCTCCTGAACTCTGTGAAATCTAATTAGACAATTCCGTCTGATTTTCTCCCCAAACCTTATGTGCATTTTGTATCTTCTCATCTTGATACCTAATGAGTGGGACTGGGTTCATGCTTATTGGATGGTCTTCCTGAGGTCTGTGGAACCATTTCCAGAGTGAAAAAAAAAAAATCACAGGCAACAGTTCCAATTAGCAGAATGTGTGTCACTTTTTTCTAAAAGAACTCAAAGGAGTAGCCTGGGTGACATTTGCTTTGGATTTGTTCTTGCTTTCTGTACCTAAGCAGGGAGACTTTCTGATAAAACAAAACAATCCCCACCCCTACCCTGGAAAATCAAGGTGTAGTGTGTCCAGTGTGTTAGACGTTGTGGATGTAAACCAAACACGAACACAAAGTAGACTGTCTAATGACTTCTTCTATTGCATTTATTTTATTGCATCTATTTTATTGCATATTTACTACCTTGTGTGACCTAATAGGCCTATTGGAAGGGATTTACTGTTTTGAAACACCATATGTGAATATCACATTTGGTGTCTGATGAAGGTCAGATTTTGTTTGCCTTTGTTTTGGCAACCAGTGTCTGCCCATCTCACTTTTCCTTCCAACTATTTGGAGGACCACTTTCCCTTTTTTGTCTTAAAATTCTACTTCCCAACTCCAGACTCACCCAACCCCATGTCACCTAAGCCAGTCAGATCATCACCTACCTTCTGGCCACCAACATGAGTTTTAATTGGGTCATAGGTTCACTGTTAAGCCAATGAGATTTCTTTAGACTATCCCTGAGACATACAGGTTAGAAACAAGTGTTCTTCCTGCTGGATTTGAATAAAACACACCGAACTCTTTGTGTGGTTTCAGCCGTGTTGCTGTCACGTGAATGCGAAGCATGGGTTCAACATCTACAGGACAGAGCCAAGAAATAAAGAGGAAGAAAGGCTTTGGGTCCCTAGTCAGTTCACATCTGATTTGCCCATGGATTTTTCAATGAGATAAGTTAATAAATTCCTTTCTTGCTTAAGCCTCTTTGGGTTGGGTGGTATTTTGCTACTTGTAAGCAAATGAGGGTTAAATATTCAGATCCAGATGACCACTGTTCATGCTGGAAGGAGCCTGAGGGATGATTCTCTCCAACACCGTTAGAGTGAATAAATCAGGGAGGTGGGACACTGACTTTTCTATTTATTCTCATTCAAATATGCCAGCTCTGATGTCCATTCTTACTTCTGTCTTCTAAAATAAAATCACAACTGGCTTTCCAACTAAAAAACAAAAAACAAAACAAAAAAAACCCCAAAAACAAAAATAAGAGTTACCGTAACAGGCCTCTGACGTGTCAGTCTGAGTTGAAACTATGACATCCCCTATGGCTATGTGATGGGCCTGCTCCGGCTTTTGTTACCTCAACAGTGGGTGCCACCTGCCCACTGGCATCAGGTAACTTGATTTTGTTCCCACTAATGAGCTAAAGCTCCCAGACTTGGGAACTGAGCCCCCATCCTTTCTCTCCTGGAGTCAGCCTCTGCCCATGTACCTTCTCTACTTTGGCTAGAGTCTCTGGCCCTCCCCAGAATTGTTGCTGAAGTCTTATCTCCACTCACACTGCCCTGCCCCACCTCCCTGAACTCTCTTCCTAGAATTCTCCATATGGTTTGAACTTTGGTTCTCCTTATCAACATATATTGCCAGTCCTTTCTGCCTCATTAAAGCATATGTGTGGTGTTTTCTTGTTCAGATGGCCTTTGGGACTCCTCTGACTATGCTCCTCAGGAAACCTGGAATATATCTTTTTCTTTTTCACAAATAGCAATGACCCTATTTGCTACTCCCAGAAGACTTTAGCTAATGCTGAGGGTCTAATTGAATTTATAGACTTAAGAAAAAGTAAATATGAGCCAATATTGAAGAAACCTGTGGATATTATGCCACAAGTATCTAGTTTTAGACTATTCTTTAAAAAATGAGATAATCTAGCAGCAATGTTTCCCCATTTTCACATTTTACAACTGTTGGATATGAGTTTCAGGTGCCCTTTTGGAGAGAGTGTGCCACAGTCCCCAACATTCCGTATTGACTGCCGTGTGTGCAGCAGCCCCCACAGCATCACAGGGGCCGGCCAGCCAGGAGTGAGGTGGGCCCATGAGTGTGGGCCAGGGTTAAAGGAGAGTGGGGCTGGAGGGAGAGGGACAGTGCTTGTTTCTGGTTGGGTTCTCTCTGCATTGGAAATTGTGATATGGGAAGTTTGTTGGGCTTTCGTCTCAGGATCAGGCCCTGGGGTGAGAGGGAGTGAAGGAAACAAGACTGGGAAGAGAGAGAATTTGAACAACAAAAGGCCTCAGTCAGTCCTACAGGGGGTTTTGCAGCTGGAATGACCTTTCAGAGTTGCCGTGGACTGGGCCAAGTAGATTGGGCCTTTATATTTTCCACCTCAATGTCTGGATGTGGGCTGCTCCCGAGAAGACAGTACACCTGAGGTAGGGGGGCTCTCTTCGGCTGTGAGCAGTGCCCACAGAGGGTCTCAGCGAGAGCTTTCAGCCTCCACAGCTCCCAGCACCTGGAAGTGTGAGTACTTCTGTCCTGAAAAGACAATGCAGGGGTCTCTCAGCAGCAACTACTAGAGCGAGGTTTGGTAAACTGGGGCCCAAGAACCCAATGCAGCCTGCCACGTGTTTGAGTAAGTAAGATTTTATTGGAACACAGTCATGGTCCTTCACTTCTACCCCATGTGGGTACCCCACTTTGGATTTGTCTACTCCTACCTCAGGTGTCTGCAGCAAACTTCGTCTTCAAGGGCCAGATAGTAAATACTCTAAACACAACCAGTCAACTCTGCCATTGTGGAAGGAAAGCAGCCACAGAGGGTAAGAGGGTAATTTCTGCAGGTCTCAATGAGCTGACCTGTAGCCTGGCTCAGGGTTTTCTTCTTCTTTTATGTGATTGGGTCAAAGAAGGAGGTCCATGATTGTTTTTACAAAGGTGAAGTAATTCATGAGAGGCTCATATTTTTAAATTCACTTGCTAGCGCTAGAGAGGGTGGCCAACTCAGTCTTTTGTTTAAACAGGGTCTGGGATTTAAAAGGGTCTGGCATATTCGGGAGCTCTTCAGGCCATGGTAGAGGGAACGGGAGAGCTCCAGAGGAGCCATGGCTCAAAGTCTCCATGGTTAGAGACAAACACATCAGAATGTCAGTTGGCCAAGATGTACATTTAGAACAAATGAGATTGCCCAAGCTTTAGGAAGAGCTTGTTCATTTCCATGTTCAGTGTTCATTTCAATGTGGGGCTTCTTTATCATTCACTTAAAATAGGTAGTTTCTATAACAACGGTCTTAACTTAAATAGATGCAGGCTCATCTCTTTGTTATGGAGGAAAACAATGTTTCAAAGACTCTGTTCTGCTTTGCTAATCACTTTCAAAGCTGAAAAAGATGTTCTGACTCATAACTTGATAGGGGACTGAGCCCGTCTCACTAAGTTGTCTCTGTGAGCTCTGCATTACTATTTTGGGGCAGAACCCAGTGCCTGTGGAGGCCAGAAACCCCTTTGTCTCTGTGCCGCAGTGAGGTTAGATGCATTTCAAGTCTTGAGTCTGGGCTGAGACAGTTAAAGTGCAAGACACTCAGAGTGTGGATGACACCCATGAGCCCTTCGGCTGGGCAGGTGGGAGGGGCGGTTCAGGATGTAAGGAAGCTTTTGAAGGGTGAGGACAGGGTTTCAAGCAAGTCGTTGACAAAAGACCACCTACGGCAGGATAACTTGGACAGCTTGATCTTAAAAAAGACTCCTGAACCCCAACTTACTCTTTCCAAATCAGATTCTATGAGCGTGGAGCCCCAGAATCTGGACTTTTCAAAAATAAGGTCTTTAGGAGATTCTGATGCACATAAGTTTGAGGAACATGTTGGCTCAACTTTTCTCCCTTGCTGTCTGTCTACCACAGTCTGGGGAAAATGTATTTATATGACTAACAAGAACACATTTGTTGGGGGGATAAAATTCCAGTGAGGGACTTGTATTTTGATGGTTTGGCATTTAGGGATATGGTGGTCATGCCATTAGGGTTTATGATTTTATGTGTACAAACTGCAGATCTGTCATCCAGTCTTGCTAAATTCAGTCAACAAACATTTAAATATTGACTGACCACCTGCCATGTTCCAGGCATTGTGCTAGGCTTGGTGAGTACCAGGAAGTATAAAAAGAGTGCTTGCCCTCAAGGTGTGCACAGTCTGGCAATTGCTGCCATTTCACAGGGACAGACTATAGTTCAGATGTCAGGCAGCTTGCAGGGGTGGGCTACCACCAGGTGGAAGAACCTGGACTCCATTTTGAACTCCTGAGTCTCCTAGTCCAGTGTTCTTTTGAGCCCACCTTCTGTCTTTTTAAATGGAACGATGCCCTTTCTTTAAAAAAGTAGACTTGGCTTGGAACATGAAGACTTACACTCAGCATATTTTTGCCATCTTTATTTTAATGCCCCAGCCATCTCTTTGGAGTCAGAAATCCTGCTAGCATTTAAAAATGATTCTGACTATGCAGTAATCACTATAATCACGTTCAAGCTGTGAGACTTTCTGGAATGAAAGGATTCTTTAAAGGAATAGTTTTTTGAAACTCTCCTAAGGAAGCTTCCCTACAAGGAGGTCATGGAGAACAAGGTCAAGTACTGCAGAGATGTTGAATAAGAGGAAAGTGGAGACACAGTCATTGAATGTGGGGCCTAGGAGGCCATTAGTGACCCCCAGGGTGAGCAGTCCTGTCCAGTGGTCTGGACCGAAGTCAGAAGGCAGGAGAATGAAGAGGTGTTGAGGGAGGAGCAGGAAAATGGAGCTGAGCTCAATTAGATGATCGAGATAAGTGGGATCCGATAAAGAGTGGGAACAGAGGCAGGGAGCAAAACTTGGCTAAAGAAACAGGGAAATTGAGCATAGGGAGCAGTGGGTTAGAACTGGAGTTGGGGCTCTTTCCAGAGATGCAGAGCAACACCCAGAGGCCAGTGTTTACACTCACCCAAATGGGCAAGCCACATCTTGTTACACCGGCTGGGACTACACAGGCAGCTCTGACGTGGTCTTTGGCCAAAATAAGTGATGAGGCAGTTCAGACTCAAAAGATTAAGAAAGAGATGTTTGATGGGAAAACTGAAATATCACACTGCAAACAGGAATAATTGGAGCCACGTTTGCAAATAGTCTACCCAATCATCCTTCCCATTCTGCTTCCTTGAGCAGGCAGAGCCCACCATATTGGCATGTAAGTCATACTTCATTGTCTGCACAGAAAATCAACTCTCTTTCCGTGTGGGTGAGGTCTGCCCAGGTACCCACTGAGTGAATCCATGGCAACACAGATATTACATCTCCACTGCCTTGTCTTAGGCCTGGACAACAGGCTTCTTGGCCCTGATTACCTTCAACATGCTCTGTAGTCCTTTGAATTTGAAATGCTTTTAGTAATGGGTTACCACCCAAGGGAACCAGTTCTGGGAGGAATGTATGATGGTAGCAGAAATGAACAACACAAAAGAGGCAATTGAGCCACGTGACTTCTGGGAACATCTAACACAAAATGTCCTTTCGACACACTCTCTGGTCTTCTCAGGAGATGACCAATAACCCCATGAACTTAATGCCATTAAGTAGTAAACTCCCTAGGTGATTATGTTGGCTAACCTAAATATGTAAAGAATGTTGCCTTCCTCCTTCACCATCACTGTTCTGCTAGGAGCTGCCTTTCGAACTTCTTTGTAGTTGAACAAAGCTGGTACCATCCCAAACTACTCAGTGAACCCCTTCCAAGGAATGAATGGCCCTTGCATATCAAATATGCTGCTCCCTCTCCACAGGGCGTGCAACCACCATTAACATTCCTCTTGTACCTTTTGTGAGAATTACAAACTAATTACAGAATGCATAATTAAGTGCTTCATCTTTTAAATGTGAAAAAAAAAACACCCCACAACAACCAAGCATTCCTCCCTTTGAGCTTGATTTTACTATTGGTGATTAGCAACATGATTCACTCTGAAATGGGAAGGGTGTGCTTTGAAGCATACTTCTCATTTTCTAAGCACAGTAAAAGGTTGGAAGCTCAGGACAGGTTTGATGTATTTTCCCCCCCGGTAAAAGTAGACTTCATTGAAAACCCCTTGCCTCTCACGTTTTGTGAATTATTGTTTAGTTCTCATGGGGCTTGTGGAGTGCCCCCTCTTCTCATTGGCTCAGGTCAAGGTAATGGTTCTCTGAGGCACAAGACAACTGCTGGCATTCACTTAGCACATTGTAGGCAGGGTAGCTTCTTTATACCCATATCTCATTTAGTACTTACACCAAGCCTGTAAGGAAGCTCTTTGTACCTCAGTTTCACAGTTGATGGTTGTGAAAGCCAAGGAGTTGATGTGATTCAGAGTCATATGACTAACTAAAAGATGGCTGGGGTCTGCGGCCAGGCTCGGTGTGATTCTAAAATTCCATGTGCTTCTTCCTACAACATTATGGAAAGGATAGGGGTTCAGCTGGATAAGTTGTTTGGACCATACTTTGGGGTCCCCCACTTTATCTTTCTCTTGTGTTCAATACAACACAACAAAAGAGCACTGCTCTTTGTGAAGTTTGGTAGGAGTCAAGTTATGACAGCACAGAGTAACCAGGCAAACACATCCATTCAAGGAAGCAGATGTAATACTGTCTGTGTGTTGAGATTTGATTATGGGGTCAGACCTTGTTATAAGATAATTTCCCCTTAAAATGGCTTAAGAGGGTATGGAGGAAGCCTCCATAGACATGAACATGCTTCATATGTATGAAATATGACATATGTATCAGAAAAAAAATCTTCTGTTATTTCTGTCACCACACTTTTAAAAAAATATTTTATTTTTAAGTAATCTTTATCCTCAACAAGGAGTTCAAATGTACAACCCCAAGATCAAGAGTTGCACACTCCACTGACTGAGTCGGCCAGAGCCCCCACACTCACAACACTTCTGACGCAAGACGTGTGGGTTCTTTTCACACCCACCAATTCCTGGACACCAGCTGGGTATCTTGCAATTTGGTTCAATTCTGATGCTGTCTACCTGGAGTTAGTATCAGATCCCACAAGTTAAGGGCTCCATCCCACAAGACTGCCCCCCCACCTGTTCAGAGGCCAATCACAAGTCTAGATTGTCACCTATAGTACAACTCAGGGAAACACTTACGGAAATGGTCCAGTTTCAATAAAAAAAAAAATTCCACCTTTCCAAAGTACAGAACCATTTCGATACATTTTGGGTTTTATTTTAAGACTAAAAATCTAGGGGCGCCTGGGTGGCTCAGTTGGTTAAGCAATGGCCTTCGGCTCAGGTCATGATCCCAGAGTTCCGGGATTGAGTTCCACATTGGGCTCCCAGCTCCACGGGGAGTCTGTTTCTCCCTCTGACCTTCTCCTCTCTCATGCTCTCCCTCACTCTCTCCCTCTCTCAAATAAATAAATAAAATCTTAAAAAAAAAAAGACTAAAAATCGAGGGGTGCCTGGGTGGCTCAGTTCTTAAGCATCTGCCTTTGGCTCAGGTCATGATCCCAGCATCCTGGGATGGAGTCCCATTATCAGTCTCCCTGCTCAGTGGGGAGCCTGCTTCTCCCTCTCCAGGTCCTGTGTTCTTGTAATCCCTCTCTTGCTATTTCCCTTCATAAATAAATAAAATCTTAAAAAAAACCCCAAAACATCTATTTTATGTTCTATTAATTTCAGTGAAAATATTAATATTTAATACTTTGTTTAGCAAAGTTTAAGATTTACAACAAAATTGAGAGGGAGGTACAGAGATTTCTTAAATATCCCTGTGCCCACACATGTCTAGCCTTCCCCACTGTCAATATCACTCACCAGAGTGGTACATTTTATACCAAGAATGAATCTACATTAACACATCAGAATCACTCAGAGCCTGTAGTTTACCTTAGAGTTACTCTTGGTGTTGTATATTGTATGGGTCTGGACCCATATATATGTAATAATGATGTGCATCTATCATTATAATATCATATAGAGTATTTTCACTGCCCTAAAAGTCCTCTGAGTTCCATCTGTTCATCTGGATTTTGGCCATTCTAATAGTATAGTGGTATTTCATTGTTCCTTGAATTTGCATTTCCCTGATGACATTTGAAGGGGAGCATCTTTCATATGCTTATTTGCCATCTGTATATCTTCTTTGGTGAGGTGTGAAAGTCTTTGGTCCACTTTTAAATCAGGTTGTTTGTTTTCTTATTGCTGAATTTTAAGAATTATTTGTATATTTTAGGTAAGTCCTCTATCATATGTGTTCTTTGCAAATATTTTCTCTCAATCTGTGGTTTATCTTCCAGTTCTCTTGATATTGTCTTTCACAGGGCAAAAGTTTTTTATTTTAATGAAGTTGAGCTTATCAATTATTTCTTATCAATTATTTTCCTTCTTATTTCTCATGGACTGTGTCTTTGGTGTTATATCTAAAAAGACATCACCATGAGCAAGGTCATCTATGTTTTGCCTAATGTTATCTTCTGGGAGTTTTATAGTTTTGCATTTTACATATAGGTCTAAGATCCAGTTTGAGTTAATTTTTGAAGAAGGTGTAAGATTTATGTCTAGATTCACTTTTTGCATGTGGATGTCCGGTTGATCCAGCACCATTTCTTAAAGGGACTGTCTTTGCTCTATTGTATTCCTTTTGCTCCTTTGTGAAATATCAGTTGACTATACTTATGGGGGTCTATTTCTGGGCTCTCTCTTTTGTTCCATTGATCTATTCATGTGTTCTTTTGTCAATACTGCCCTCTCTTAATTATAGAAGACTTATAGTAAGTTTTGAAGTTGGGTAGTGTCAGTTCTCCAATTCTGTTCTTAAATGTTATTTTTGCTATTTGAGGTCTTTTGTCTCCATATAGGCTTTAGAATCATTTTGTCTATGTCCATAAAATAACTTGCTGGGATTTTGATCAGAACTACATTGAATCTGTAGATCAAGGTGTGAAGAACAGACATCTTGACCATATTGAGTCTTTTTGTCCATGAACATGAAATGTCTTCATTTATTTAGTTTTTCTTTGATTTTGTTTATCCATTTTGTAGTTTCTCTCAAGTAGAGCTTGTACATATCTTGTTAGATTTATGTCTAAATATTTAATTTTTGAGGTGCCAATGTAAATGATGGTGTGTTTTTAATTTCAAATTCCAATTGTTCATTGTTGACTTTTGAAAAGTATTTTTTAAATTAATTCTTTGTAAAGTACGTTTTTGATCACAATGGAATTAAGATAGAAATTAATAATAGAAGAAAGAAGTTTGGGAAACTCACCAACATGTGGAAATTGAACAATACTCCTAAGTAACCAATGGGTCAAAGAGGAAATCATAGGGGGCATTAAAAAGTACTTTGAGGTGAATGAAAATGAAGATATACCAAAAATTATGGGATGCAGCTAAAGTAGTGCCTGGAGGTAAATTTATAGCTA
The DNA here is from genome assembly GCA_002007465.1 of Ailurus styani. Taxonomy (NCBI): domain Eukaryota; kingdom Metazoa; phylum Chordata; class Mammalia; order Carnivora; family Ailuridae; genus Ailurus; species Ailurus styani. Next base: position 94,767 of record LNAC01001484.1, on the reverse strand, counting down.
TAAAATGCCTGCTAGAAAAGAATAAAGATCTAAAATCAACAACTTAATTGTTCACTTTAAGTTACTAGAAAAGAAAAAGAACAAACTAAACTTAAGCTGAAGAAAGGGAATAATAAGGATGAAGGTAGAAATGAATAAAGTGAAGAAATGAGAAACAATAGAGAAAATCAACAAAATTAAAGTTGTGTTTTTTTTTAAAGATCAAAAAAATTGACAAACTTTTCACTAGGTTGACCAAGAACAGAAAGGGAAGAGTTAAATTATGAGTATCAGCAATGAAGAGGGGACATTATTACTCTTAGTCTGCTCAGGCTGCTCTATCAAAATACCATACACTGGGTAGCTTATCAACAACTGAAGTTTAGAGGCTGGGAAGTCCGAGCTCAGAGTGCCAGCATGGTTGGGTTCTGGCGAGCTCTCTCTTCCAAGTGGCAGACGGCTAACTTATTGTAGCCTCACTTGGCAGAAAGACTGCATTCTAGCTAGCTCTCTGGCCTCTTCTTGTAAGTACACAGATCCCATTCATGAGGGCTCTATCCCCATCATCTAATTACCAAAGCCCCTACCTCCAAATAGTACCACCTTGGGGACTGGATTTCAACATATGAATTTGATGGGGACACAAACATTTAGTCTTTAATAATAACCTTACAGAAATAAAAAAAATATGTCAATGGAATATTATGAACAGCTATATGTCAATAAATGAGATAGCTTAGATAAAATGACCAAATTTCTAGAAAGACACAAACTACCAAAACGAAATCAAGAAGTAGAATGTCTGAATAGGCCTATAATAAGTAAAGAGATTGAATTAATAGTTTAAAAAATAGAAAAGAAAATCTCAGGCCCACATGGCTTTATTGGTGAATTCTACTAAATATTTCCATAAGAATCAATACCAATTTTTCACAAACTCTTCCGAAAAATAGAAGAGGAGGGAACATGATTAATACAATCTGCTTCTTCAGGACCCAGCGCTACAATTTTGGTCCATGGTTCGCAACTCATCCCTTGCATGAGTTGAGCTTACACTTACCTCTTCAGTTTGGCCTTGGAATCCCTATGTGTGATCCCTGTGTGTGAACTGGCCCATGGAAAATCCTGATGAAATGAAGCCTAAGATCCTGGGTCTATTCTTGTCTCTTGGCTTGGGCCTCAGGGGACGAGATCCTGTACAGCTGAGATACTGTCTCTTTCTGTTACTTCCCTTGGCTAAGAAATGGTTTAACCACTCAAGACACATGGAGGGTAGATGCTACTCATCATGCGTCCGGCTGTATTTAACACAATCAACAGCCGTATAGACTCCGTAAGAGCGTATGCCAACTGATTCCAAATTGACTTCCAGCCAGGATCTGTCTAGTAGCACCAGGTCAAGGGAGGATGTGTGCAAGCACACGGCGAGGTTCAGTCTTTTCCCAGGAAAATAAATTATCTTTAAGAGGTTTTGGACTCCAATAAGCAGGACAATTTGATGGCTATATCTGGCTTTATGGTCTATATTAGAAGCTTCTTGAAATAAATTGATTCACAGGAATGGCTTATAATAGTGTCTGGGATATAAAAAACCCTCAGCAAATGTTAACCATTTATTGTTCACCAATTTTATGGTACCTGATTCTTTTTTTTTAAAGATTTTATTTATTTATTTGACAGAGAGAGAGAGATTACAAGTAGGCAGAGAGAGAGGAGGAAGCAGGCTCCCTGCTCTGCCCTGACATGGGGCTCGATCTCAGGACCCTGAGATCATGATCTGAGCTGAAGGCAGAGGCTTTAACCCACTGAGTCACCCAGGCGCCCCCATGGTGCCTGACTCTTAATGGAGACTCAATAAATGATAATTTATCACTCCTGCCAACTCATGCTATTCTGTGTATCCAACAGAGTTTATATGAAATCAAGAGAGAAATAATTCTGTGGGCTCTTGGTAATCTGCCAGGCACAAAACTAAGGCAAAGAAAATTTTCCTGGTAAGAGCAGCATCTGTGATTTTCAAAAAAGCATGAGAAAAAATAGTAGACATGTATAAATTTTTTGACTAAGTGATCCTTACAAAAAGTTATGAAATGCTTAGCAGGGTTAAACAATAAAATCTCTTTAGCAAACCTATCATTAGACCTGCTGTAGAATTACTAATTTTTAATGACACAAGAAAAACTTAATGTGTTTTTCTTATGCCTAAATCTAATCTTTTGACTTAGATCTAAGCATAGATTTATTATATTTGATAAAATTCTAGGACGTACATTTTGAGACAATTCACACTAATTATTCCTTACATTTTCTTTCTCATTATCTTGTTAGAATTGAGGGACAAGACTATTTTTGAACTTGAAAGCTTCTATGTAAAAAGAGTGAGGTTCCCATTGTTTTTCATGTACCCTAATTACTCCAGGAAAAGTCATCCAGGGGCTAAGAATGTTTTATAAAAATAACCCCAAATCAGTTTGTTCTCTCTGCCCCCTCCTGCCTGGTGGGACGTTGGTTTCCTCTACAGGTTCTGGAAGTTCCTGGAGCAGGTCTCACACGTGCTCTTCCCCAGTCTGCTTTTCGTCTTCTCCTCTCATGCACTGATCTGCTCTGGTGACTTCCTCCCAGATCTGCCCTGTGATTCCCGATGTAACTGTTTCTGCCTCAGTGGTGCCAGTCCTTGTCCAAAAGCCACTGATGCTAATCCAGTGTGTCCTGTTACCAGAGAACCTTCTGCTACTAATGACCCCTTAAGGGCCCAAGGAGATCATAAATCAAACCTATATTTACCTATTTGTTTATTATAGCCCTATTTCTGCATGATTCAGACTTGAGTCTACAGAGGTTATGGAACACTCGGAGGGGAAACGACATGTTCTTCTCACAGATACCTCCACCCCTCAGAGCCTGGGTCCCGGCCCTTGAGCCCAACTCCTCCTCAACCTGGCCTCTCTTTCCTGGGCCCTAGTAGCCTCAGACTTGACCCAGCAGCCCACATGCCCAGACCAGCACAACTGGGGACCATTCCCAGACTCCTGTTACTATTAATGAAGTCCAATTGGCAATTAATTTTTAAAATCAAGCAGATTTATTCTTTTTGAAAAAGGAAGTACCTTGCAAAGGAGGTGATAGAATTCCTGTTTCCAGAAGACCCTTACAATTCCCTCATAGAAAGCCTCTCAAAGTGCTTCCCTGGGTTGATTTATACCAGATGTATTCCAACATGGGATCTGTAGTTACACCTGGGTTTGAATCCCATCTCTGCCGTTTAATTAGCTGTGTGATCTGGGCAAGGTGCTTAAGTTCTGTGACATTTGATTTGTTCATCTGTAAAATGGAGATAAAAGATAACTTTCTTATGAGATGGTGGTGAGCACTAATTGGTGTATGTAAAGTGTTTAAGAGAGAATGTGGCCATATTGAACATAGTGCCAATGCCAGTCTTCAGTGATAATGGCCCTTGGGGCCTTCAAATAACTTTGGAAGAAGACAAAGTCCCTTCTGGCCTATAATAACGAGGGAGAGTTTTTATTATTTTTATGAGGTCAAAGGAAAGACAGAAACTGACATACCTCAAGCCTGCCTCAAATGTAAAATTTTGGCCTAAAATGAATATTGATAACAAGAAATCTCTTTTCCTAGTATAAAGGATGGGAGGGGGGGTATCACTAGTTGAGGTGGGTCACAACTAACTGTTGCACCTTCTCTCTTGGAGGCACTCTTAGGCTGGCCAGATGAAACAAAGAAAAATACAGGACACTGAGTTAAATTTACATTTCCAGTAAACAGCAAATACTTTGTTTATGTAAGTATTCCCACATGCTGCATTGGCATCCTGCCTTTTGTCTGGCAACCCTAACCCTTCTACTTCTCCTTTGCAGATCCTGGCACCATGTGGCTTTCTGCTTTGGACATTTTGCCAGACATCTTGTTGGTTGTCTGTCCATGTTGGTTGGTGGTTGACACACCCATGTCAGAAAATCAAAATCTCCTAAAACTCAATTCTGGGGTGTGGGTTCTCACGAGGCTGCTTTACTTGGCTCATGAGGAGATGCCGGCGGGAGGTCTTCTGCCTGGCTCAGGTCTCCATCATCCTTAGCGCTGAAATAGCCAGCTCAGAATAGACCAGCTTTTGTGGCTGAAGACAGCCCAAAGAAACACTTGATAAATAGTGATACTTATTAATATTTGTCCCCATTTCACCTGGCTCTGCCGATCACTTGGAGCCATCTGTTCCAGTTCCACTGGGTGAGAAGACTTGATGGAAATGCCCATTAATCACAGCTGGGGCTTCTGGGAAGTAGGACTGGTGGCAATTAGTGGACGATATTTATTCGGGAAGCTGCATTACTTTGTGATAATTATAGAACCATGAGTAAACCATCCCTCCCCCCTTTTCATTAATAATTAGAGCCATAGAGATGTGTAGAAATTGCTCTGGTATCTCACTGATCTCTCCAGGAGGTGATTTTTCCTGGGCAGCTGGAGCATGTTTTGGAGACTGGGCCATCTCAGCGGTGACTGTTGATCCTCATCTTTCCAGTAGGAACATGACAGTCTGGATCTTCCTTAGGGCCCTTAAGTGGCCATCTGCCTCCCTTTCCTTAGTAACAGTCTCTCCTGACTTAGTGGGGAAGCTAGAATTATTAATAAAAACTCATTGACTGAAGCTTGCAAAAATCAGTAATAAAACTTTACATTTGTAGGGGTCCTTGCAAGACTTCTTCACACATTTTATCCTTTCGTGGATTCATGGTGATCAGTGAAACCTCCATTTCACAGAAGAACAAAAGTGTTGGGACTTTTTTGGAGGTAGTTAAACCTGTAGGATTAGAATCTGGGTCCTGACCATTAGGCCACATTCTATCTGATGGCTCTGATTTTTTGCGGTCACCTTCCTAGGAGAGGGAAGTTCATTTCACTAGAACTTGAAGAACAATCTCATGGTACCGGAAGAAGGTGTCATTGCTATTTGGCCCAAAATTTCAATTAAGGCATCATAGAAATGAGCAAATATTACCTATCCCTCCTTAATCAGTTATTAAATAACCGGTATATCATCTCTAACCCTTCAAGGCAGGGCTGCTTTCTTCTGTCAGTCTACATAGTTATTTCTAAACAAACTGCTTTCTTTTTTTTTTTTTAAAAGATTTTATTTATTTATTTGACACACAGAGAGAGATTACAAGCAAGCAGAGAGGCAGGTGGAGAGAGAGGAAGAAGCAGGCTCCCTGCTGAGCAGAGAGCCCGATGCGGGCCTCGATCCCAGGACCCTGAGATCATGACCTGAGCCGAAGGCAGAGGTATTAACCCACTGAGCCACCCAGGCGCCCTAAACAAACTGCTTTCTCTGCTACGGCTGTACCGTCCAATCGTGGGAGCACTAGGCGTGTGGGTCTATAGAGCATTTGAAAGGTAGCTTGTCCAAACTGAGGTGTGTTCTATGTGTAAATACACACCAGATTTTCAAAGACTAAATATGAAAAAAAGAATGTAAAATAAATACCTCATTAATAATTTTAAAAATATTAACTACATGTTGAAATGATAATATTTTAGATAGGCTTGGTTAAATAAAATATATTACTGAGATTAAGTTCACCCTTTATTTTTTGCTTTTGTTATTGTAGCTACTAGAAAATGTAAAGTTAGGGGTGCCTGGGTGGCTCAGTCAGTTAAGGGTCTGATTCTTGATTGTGGCTCAGGTCATAATCTCAGTGTTGAGCCCCATATGGGGCTTTGCACTGTGTGTGGAGTCTGCTTAAGATTCTGTCTCTCCCTCTCCCTATGCCCCTCCCCCAATCCCTCGAGTAAAAAACAAAAGAAAGAAAATGTAAAGTTACAGATATGGCTCACATTATATGCCTAATGGATGGCACTGTCAGACTATAAGCTCCCTGCCTGCAGGAACCATGTTTCCTCAGTAACTAGCACAATGTTTGCTACATAATAAGTACTTCAATAAATATGAGTAGACTGAATGTATGGAAGAAGGTGGAGCTATATAGGGAATAATTATATGGGGACTTCTAATAGATAGAGGTGTATAACATTAGAGCATTGGAAGGGACTGTAGAAATCCTGTGTGAAGACCAGGTGCTCTGCCAGTGATGGAATGCCATCTTTAGGTGTCCTGATGTGTGGCATCCTGTCTCTGGAGGAAAGTGTTTAGTGATTGGAAACACAGTGCCTCAAAAGGGCATCTTCCCCTGGCTGGTCCTTCCTTTGCTCCACCAATCCTCACTGCATACTTGGGCACATGTGCTCATGTGTGTCCACATGCACACACATGCACACACGTGTATGTGCACTTATCCCAGCAGCCGTCTCCTTGAGGTGAGGAATAACTCCAGGTTCTACCTCTCTCCCTCTTCCCTGTTGGCTCTGCTCTTGGCCTCCTTCCGGGATCTCCCTCTTTATCCAGTTTCCGTTGGTTTGGTGATGTATTTGCATGGTCTTTTGGGATTTTGTATTCGTTCCTAAAGGACTACTGCCCACTTAGTCGCTCCCTCGGCTTCACATATCCCAACTCCCATAGAAGGGAAAGGGATAGCCTCACCCTCAGACCAGGTTTTGTGGGTAAAGACCGTTGATTTGTGGCACCACCCAGAGGTCGTCCTGTCCAGACAGGGGACCTGGGATGGGAGCAGTGTACCTTCTCGTTGTCAAATGGCATCCGTCTGTGGGAAAGCTTCCCTCTTGAGCAACTGAGTCTGTCTCCTGGAAACTTTCGCCAATTAGTCCACCTTTCTCTACCCCCTCCTCCTTCTCTTCATTATTTAATAGAAATAGCTAATATTTATAGAAAAATTCCACGAGCCACTGGCTCTACTAAGCCTTTCACACTGCTTATCTTATTTAACTCTCACAACTACCCTGTGAGGCAGGTAGTACTAACTCCATTAGAAGATGAAAGAGCTAACTTAGAGAAGTTAAGTTACCTGCCAAAGGTCATCCAGAAAGAACAGCAGAGCTGGGATCTGACTCAAACTCAGTCTGATTCCAAGCCTAAGTGACTAGCCATGTTGCTATACTGTTTTGCAATCCATTAATTCTACATTCTACAGTCTGTTCCTGCTTTCAAGAGTTTGAAGCCAGAACGCCCCTCTTCCCTGGCCTAAATACCAATTGTAATTCTTTTTTTTTTTTTTCAGAGTGGTCACTTTTATTTCCTTCCACTTCTCCTCTGGTTCTGGCTACCTGACCAGTCCTGTTCCTCACATGTTAGCTTGGTGTTGGTCGTTTTACCATTACAGAATTAGAGGAAGGGTTGGTGTACGAGAAAATAACAACATACAGCTCTTGAAAAAAAGAATTTTTACATATATTATATCTTATTTGAGTTTCACAACAATCTTGAGAGATAGTCTTCATATTTTCATATATTGTGGTAACAGCAGACAAGAAATTAATTGAGTTATTCAAGGTTATACATGTGATAAATGAAAGAATTGGGACTTTAAAACTAGACTTTCCTATGCAGATTCCATCTTTTCCCCACTTAGGTGCACCCATACATGATGTTGGGGTCTTTATGGATATTGATGTATTAGCCCCCTGGGGTCTTGGTTGCATGAGTTCCTGCACCAGAGCTCCCTGGAAAGCCTAGGAGACAACTTGGAAAGCCAGGTTCCTTCTTTCAGAAATGTTACAAAGGCGTTGCCATCTATTTATAAAGATACCAGTTTTTTTTTTACTGAACTATAATTAACATATATTATTATACTAGTTTCAGGTACAACATATTGATTTGGCAATTCTATACATTACTCAGTCCTTACCACAATGGATGTTGTTACCATCTGTACTATACAATGTTATTACAGTATTATTGAATATATTCCCTATGCTGTATTTTTCATCTCTGTGATGAAAATGCTTTTATAACTGACAGTCTGTACCTCTTAATCTCCTTTAATTTTTTTTTTAAAGATTTTATTTATTCATTTGACACAGAGAAAGAGACCACAAGTAGGCAGAGAGGCAGGCAGAGAGAGAGGAGAGAGGAGGAAGCAGGCTCCCTGCTGAGCAGAGAGCCCGATGTGGGCCTCGATCCCAGGAGCCTGGGATCATGACCTGAGCTGAAGGCAGCGGCTTTAACCCACTGAGCCACCCAGGCGCCCATCTCTTAATCTCCTTTATCTATTTTTCTTATACCCCACTCACCTCCCCTCTAGAAACCACCAGTTTGTTCTCTATACTTAAGAGTCATTATTCACCATAGCCAAGATGTAGAATCAACCCAAGTGTCTGTCAATTGATGAGCAGATAAAGAAGATGTGCATAAATACAGTGGAATATTACTCAGCCATAAAAAAGAAGATATTGCCATTTGAAAACATGGGTGGACCTAGGGGGTATTATGCTAAGTGAAATAGGTCAGAGAAAGACAAATACCACATGATTTCATTTGTATGTGACATCTCAGAAACAAAGCAAATTAACAAATAAGACAAAACAGACTATTTTTTTCTAAGATTTTATTTATTTGAGAGAGAGAGAGAAGGCATGAGCAGGGGAAAGAGCAGAGGGAGAGGGACAAGCAAACCCCACACTGCAGAGCTCAATGTCATGGCCCTGAGGTCACGACCCGAACTAAAAACAAGAGTCGTCGGATGCCTGATAAACTGAGCCACTCAGGCACCCCAAGACAAAACAGACTCTTATATAAAGAGGCAAGGCTTTGGAAAAGTATTTGCATCTTTTCAGAAAGGCTTGATTTTGGTGAGAAAAAAGACAGGAGACTGAAAAGAACCATCACAAACACCTTGGTAGACCAAAACTTACAGCCTTGCGGGCTCCTGGCCAAGCACTTTCTTAAGTACCTGGGGTGAAGCAGGCCTTCAATAAGTATTCATCGGAATGAGTGAGCTCACATAGCTTTACAAGGGTGAGATAGAGCAGACTAACCTACTTTCTCCATGTAGGGAACGATCAGAGCCTCATAAACCGAGGTCACTTTTTAGTATTTAGGAATACTGAGTATTTGATGACATCACTGAGGCTAGAGCTCAAATATAGTTATCTGAGCCAGCCCTGGCTTTGGTTACCACCTTATACCCCCGGTAGAATGCCTTAGCAAGGTCCTTTCCGAGGGTTGGTAAATAAGTGCCATGGTGACCAGGTTCCAAGGTAACTCAGCAAAGCTGGATTGGTGGCAGTATGGGTGGCTGTAGTCATTGTGCTTCACCACTGCTTCCAGGAACACGGCTGCCCTACTCTTCCCCAGGGAAAGGACCAGTTTCAGATGGAAATGAAACAGTTCCAGTAAAGGTTCCTGTAAACTTGCCACTGAATGACGTTGCAGGCTCAGTTACTAAGCGTTGGGAGGGCTCTTTGGTTAAAGCCCTCTGTCTTTAACAGCTCCCTGCCACTGTAGTCACAGTGCAGTTAAACGAAGTACCATTGCTTTGGCTGTCAGATGAGCTTTCACACCGTAAGCTAGTTTGCTGCCCCTTTTGCCTCCGCCAATTTGCTGGGAAGCAGTGGCACCGTTTTATTTTTCCCTGAGTGGCAACATAAATGCAGATTGCCCTGCTATTACAGCTGCTTAACAATAACATGTATACACTGACAAAAATCATAATGCTTTGCAGCTATAATCATTATCACGTTGCATCCACACACAAACCCTGGGAAGTACTTATTGTCCCCATTTTCCAGATGAAGATGAGAGTGGAGTCTCAGAAAATGTAAATGTCTTCTTCAAAATCATGTAGCTGGTAGTGAAGTGGCTGGGACTCCAAACTAGGTGTTTTCAACCTCCAAGCTGTGTCCTTGCTGCTCCACTATATTATAACACAAGCCCCTGCATGTTTTTCCAGACTTTTCTCTTGCTGGTCTTCCAGAGCGGTCCCCATCTGCTCTGTGACATTCCTGTTGAACTGTTTGCTGTTCTCCAAACACCATTCCGCCCCTCAGATTGCTGCTTTGTGTTTCATTCAGGAATCTCCTTCAGCTCTTTGCCTCCCTGGAGCCTGTGAAGCACCGCAGCCTCTGTGAGATATTCCCAGAGCCTCTCTTCTTTATTAGGAAAGACCTTTTGTTCTCATGAAAAGCAGTTATCTGCTTTTCCCGTCTGACACTCTCCACCAAGGTGTAAACGGGTTAAAGGCAGGGCCTGGTGCTCTTCGCTTCTGTTTTTTCCAGAAGCAAGTAGAAACCTGATAAATGCCTTTTGAAATGAAAGGTCCACATGTACTTCTAATGGTTAAACATAATTCAATTTCATTTGATTTATGAATGTGTCATTCCTTTCTGAGGACTGACACATCCTTGCAGAGAATGAGCTGTTTGGCCTCTCCGTGTGGTTAGGCATTCTGTACGAGGGATTGAACAGCATTCCAATAGATCACGAAGGCACATTTTAATTGTCAGAATGAGAGTCCTCCTCTTCAATGGCCAAGAGTCTTGGTATTTATTGTTAGTTCCCACTCTTTAGTCTTCGGTTGAGAGCTCCTATTAGCATGTTTTTCTGTAAAATTTGTCTCAACACTTACTGTGTACAGGGTCCCATTTACAGCCCCTATTACTTGGAGAAATTTGAAAAATGACTTGTTTTTGGCTCAAGAATGCTGGACACTGTGCAGTTTTCTCATTTCTTTATAGCAACGCTAAAGATAATTTATTTTCTCAGGAAAAACAATTTCTCTGTCATTGTGAATCCCACACTTTGTCCTTCTCATTGAAGATAATGGTCAGAGACGACACTACTTTTCCTAAATGACAATAAGAGAATTATGGGCAAGTTGCCACTGGTTACTGCAGCTTTGTTTTGGCTAAGTGTTCTGATTTCTCTTCCTTCATCTGTGTTAGAAACTTTTCCTTTGTTTTCAGTTAAGAGAGTATCTTTTAGACAACTACCTGCTAAGAATTAGCCTTAAATATCATGAAGCAAGTTATCAGTGTCGGTGTTTGTGGTAGACAACACGAGGTGTTTCTCTTAGTCCTTGCCAAGAGGACCCCAAATGAATTCCCAGCAATAATGTATCTAGTCTCAACAGAATACTTAATGATAAGTGTAACTGTATCATGGCTTTCTGGCTCTCCTTTGCTGGATAATTCCTTTCTCTGCCTCTCTGGAAGCTAGGGGTAGAACTCTGAGTGTCAGTGAGCCCAAGGGTAAGTTCTCTAACTTGGCTACTCCTAGCTCCCTTGCTTCTTGAATTAGAGCATTGAGATGACCAGGCTAAGGTAAAGAACCCAATTCCCTTGAGCCTTGGAGGGAAGGACAGCAATTGCTAGATACTCGAGGACATATCTGAGCTGCTAAACCATCCGTAGACTTCTACCTCTTGGCTTGTTATTAAACCAGAAATGTCCTTAAAGTTTGAACCGCTGTCTGTTAGACTTGTCATCACTGTAGTCCTTTGCTGAGAGGGATAGTAACAGTACAGTGAGGATGGTCCTTCTACCACTCAAGTGGTCAGGACTCTACCCGGTGCCCATACCTGTCTCTGCCCAGATTATGAGCCACCCCTCAGAAATATATTGTATTTTTTTCCTCTGGTGGTGCATGAGCCACCCATTTGTTCGTAAATTCAGCTTGCCTTAATTTGCATTTAATTTGTGTTCTTTTCCCTGTCGTCTAAGTTCTTCTCAGCCTTTGTCTTAATATTTCCAGGCAACAGCAGGTAGTAGGTGAATCGACTCCTATTGCAGCCATTATAATGAATACTTAGCTCTACTATTTTGATTGTATGACTGTCTCTTTGGTCTAGACCCGTGCTATCCAGTAGAACTATAATGAGAGCTTCAGACGTAATTTCCAATCTCCTAAAAGGAAAAAATACATGCCTATTATAACATTAGCAATAATATCTTATGCCATGCAGTGGTTAGAGTGAAATGTTATTCTCCCGAAGTAATAAAATGTGTTTAATGGGAAAAACTTTTTTAGCATTGCTTTAGTTTGAAAACTTAAATGAATTAATATTAATTTATTGAACTGGCCACATTTCAAGTGCTCAGTTGCGTTATGCGACTACTCTCTTGGATAGATCAGGCCAATGCTCTATAGACCTTGTGGGAAGGAACTGTGTCCTCTGCAGGTCTCCTCTTCGTTATTGCTTCGTTATTGCTTCTTCCTGGAACCCTTCCTGGGTCCCCCAAGCCTGGCTTAAGGACCCTTTTATGGGCTCCTCTAGCCCTCTGGGCTCACTTGTCCAGTGGTACGTGAACACCCTGTACTGGAATTACTTCTTTACTTGTCCATAGGTTCCTTACAGGTGAGGACTGTTTCTAGTTCATCGTCATATGTCCTGTGCTCAGTAAAGGGCCAGGCATGTTGTAGCATTCGTTAAATACATACTGCTCTCTTTCATGAATCGTAAGACTCACCAATGCCGTTGTTTTTGGAGCATTTATCAGAACAAGAATTCCTTGAGGGTAGAAATCATGACTCATCCCTCCCTGTGCCCTTTTCACCTAACATAATGCTCAGCACATAGTAGACACTTCATAAATGTTTGTTGAATGACTATGGACCCCCGCCGTAACCCCAGGCTTTGCAGCCCTTCTGCCCTTAGAGCTGAGGATGGCTGGTGTTATAGGCAGCCTCAGCTCGTCCCTTACTCTTTGAAACTCAGAGTCACCTTCTGGAGGCCTATTTCAGATTCTCTGAGCTGGAGTGTGCCCTGCTTCCTCAGTCTGGCTGCTGCTGGGCCTGTCTTGGGCTTCTAGGCTCCCTCAGCCTTCCTCAGCAACTGGCTAGATGACCAGAGGCAATGGCCCCACTGCCTTTCTGGGCCCAGCCTCCCTCTGGAATGCTTCATCTTGGATAATGCTTTACTTTGATTTTTACAAGGTGTGGTCTCCTGGTGTAGACTGATTTCTGGCCTGCATAGACTGATTTTGTGCTTGCATAGCCTTCGGATTTCCTCTTCTGCCTACTAGATTAGATTTCCTCTCAAGTTGACCTCAGTTTAGTTGTTTGGGTTGTGCAGTGACAGGGAACACCTCTAGGGGGCAACATTCACTTGCAATCACCCTAGATATGAAGAGTTATTTTGACCACATTCCAGCAGACGGCAATAAATTGTTTTGAGCAAGGGGTGCCTTTCCCTGGTTTGCACAAAGCCCCCAAATCCACTAGTATCTGAGCTGCCAGTGGTGTGTGCAGGCAAATCTAGCAGGAGAGTCTAGTTGTGGTTTCTTGCCCCCTCCTCTTACCCTTACCTTCTAGTTAGTCTTCTAGAAGACTATACCTGGGCCAGGTATAGAGAAGCCATGCTAAATAGGAAAACTTCATGCTTGGAGGATGAGACACATTTCCTCATAACTATGTCCTGTTGCCAGCATCAGGGGGTGCAGCCACATGGACGACCCCTAAGCCTTGCCTCATTCCTTGCACTCTGCTCTCATTCCCTTGTTTTCTGTAATTGATCTGTAGACAACACCTGTACTATATTGTGAGTCTGCTTAAGGTTCTTGGATGGGCAGTTTCTTTATGGGCACCAATGGAACATGGCCCTGGAGACTGGAGCCACAGTCTTGGAGCCTTGAAGGAATATTCTATGCAGGATTCTTCTTCTTCTTCTTCTTCTTTTTTTTAATTTAAAGAGAAAGCCATTTAAGACCATTAAAATGAAAGGACAAAGAAACAAAAGGGAACTATTTAGTGGTTCCAAGAGAAGGAAAGTGCTAAAAGGCTCGTGATGCTAATTTTCTTTTTAGTCCCAATTGTCTGGACTGGTGGAATAATATTTAATTGTGAGTGATACACAGCTGTGAGGATCTCCACGTCCATCGGGAGGAAGGCAGCCCTCTGATTATGGACTTTATCATGCTGCATTTCGGATACATTTGGGAAGGAAAATCTGTAACCATAACCCTACAGGGCTAAACTCCATCACCTCAAGCCAGTAGGTTCCGAGGAAGAGCACGTCACAACATATAGCCTTCCCTCAGTTCTTTCTTGTTTCAGTGCTGACTTTATCCCAGAGCCTTCTTGTCCTCCAATTTTCCTGGAAATATATTCCTGCTTAGGAGAGCAGAACCAGTCATTCTCTTGTTTGGTTCTTCTAAGGATGGACTATGCCTTGGAATATTCCAGATTATTTCTTGGTGGTTTGTGAGCCAGCTTGATATCAGGGGTAAGAGGTCAGCACCCACTGCCTAGCAAAGTCCTCACTGACCTGGCACAGTGAAGATTTGCTCAACTTTCTTTCCAGAAGCTATGTAACAGATATACCTGGATTAAGAGGAAAATTTTTCATTCCGGACATCACTGGGGATACTGGATAGAACTGGATTGGGGGAAAACTGAGTTCTAGCATTGGTCCTGCATTTTAAAGTAGTGATGTAGCTTTGGGAAACATCCTTTTTGGATACTGCTCCTCTTACATTAAAAATGCAAGATTTGAAAGAGGGGAAGTTTCCAGAACTCTCTGACTTTGGGTGCTGTATAACTTGGCAGGCATTTCCAATGCAAATACTAAACCCCTAAAAGCAAGAGCACCAAATGCCTGGCACTTTGCTGCCACACTGCCCATAATCAATCCCACTAGTCTTTCCGATTTACCCTGAGTGTGGTCTCAGAATCCTTCTCAACACAATGTCCCAGGGGGCCATTACCAATCATGAAGTTGGGAGGTTCAAGATGGAATCTTCTTGCTGTCCCAGACTGAGAGTTCAAGGTTCTACATCTCTTGCGGAACTGGAGTTTCCGTTTTCCTTAGCAGTTAGTTCCTAAAGCTAGTTAGTTGTTTATGACGACAGACATCTTAACAGACTCATTAGGATAAATTCCCATTCCCAACTTGTGACCTACATCAAAGAAAGGGTGTCTGAATGTGAAAACAAATGAAATAAACAGCAGCAATAAAGACAGAGGCTGCATTGATATTAAGGAATGACTTTTGATTTGTGCTATATTAAGTTGGAGAGACAGAGAATTTAGAAAAAAAAAAGATTCCAAATCTAGTATGGCAAAGTATCCTCACATCTCAGAATAGGGGGAAAAGTCCCTTTGGCTAATCCCTTTGGTTAATAATGTGTTAACAATTCTGTGTTGCTGAATTGAAAACTGAAGGCTTTTTCTTTCCTTGGTGTAAACTGATGGACAGTAAAGCTCATAGTCTATGTTCCCCAGGGATAAGAACCATGTGTTCAAGGTCTTAGATTCTATATACTTTTATGTTAATCCCTTGAGTCTTATTTAGATCCAGTATTCTGTAGTTGGACCAGAACTTATTTTATGCTATTAGTTTTCACTAGTGGTTCTCAGACTTTATGTGTAATAGGACATCCTAGGTAGCTTACAAAAAAAGTGCAATTTCTTGGGCCCTGTCTTCAGAGTCTGACTTAATAGATGTGAGGTAGTGTTCAGCAATATGATTTCTTATCAAGTCCCAAATAGTCCTTAGTCCTTAGATCACAATTTGTAAAATAGTTATCAATGTATAGTGAAGCAGTTCTTTCCTGAGCTTAAAACCAGACATTGGTAGCTTCCATTCTTCATGTAAGTGAACCTCATGGTGCCATAATTTAATTCTGTGGTGCTCAGTTTATATCATATCTTAAAGAATAAATTGAAGAAGCTATATATAGCATAGCAGTGGTTTTTGAGGCTGAAAACCCTGTAATGACAAAATATTCATATATCCATGTGATAATATTGAACTTTTGGTATCTACTAATGGAAAACATACACAATCACGGGAAAATACTATTCGTTAATTAACACCTTAAAGGCATTTGTAGTTCATCAGTAGCATCTATGCAAAATCAAAAGTATTGGTGTACATGTGTGTGAAAAATACTATTTATTTAATCTATGTACAGTGGACTGGGAAACTCTAGGAAGGAATTCCATTAGCCAAACCATGTCTCTCCCATCCTGCCCTAAGGGTTCTTGACATAGAAATTGGAATCACTGGGAATAGGGAAGGGGCTAGGAAGACTTGAGCTTGAATTCCACAAAAGACACATACTGGCTGAGTTATGTAGCTACTCAATCCCTATGTCTTCATTTCCTCATCTGTAAAATGACGATGGCTGATAAATTCCTAATGGGTCTCCTGTGAAGATTGAATTACATAATATATGCACAGTTCTGGCCTGACTTAGACAACCAATGCTAGTTTTCTTTCTTCCTTTACAAGAATTAGTGAAGGAACTCTTTAAGACTATAGCCACAGGAGAATCTGAAGCTTTATGCTTTCCCTTTTGATTCATCTTCAAGGTCCCGGAGGCTTTCCTTCTCTACATGGGACGGTTTTGGGGGACTTCCCAACTGGGGCTATGCTGATGCTTCTTCTGTGGCTATGCTTGACCAAGGGTCTATAAACCACAGTGATCCTGGGAAGACAAGACACAGAATGAGAGTGGGCTCCTGCAAAGTTACCAGTGTCTGACATTATTTTTCTTCGTTAAAAAGATTCTCGGCACTCAAGGAATTGTGCAGAACAAACAACAGCCCCATCCCCTTCCCTTTGGAGAGGAACACAAGGAGCATCACCCATAATTAGTGTGTTTTTGTTCTTACTGTTCCCAAGTCAAGTCCACAGATGGAGCCAAGGTTATTACATCCACTTGGAACATTCTTTTTTGCCCCTCATCAGGAGATAGCAAGAGGAAGGGTGTGTTTCTCTCTTCTTCTGCAACTATTCTAAAATTTGACACCGCAAACACTCAGGCTCGAGGTTTAATTTGAATATCTATGGTATAAAAATACCAGTGTTCACATCCCCTAGCATTTTCCTGACAAATTAATTGCCAATACAATTTTCAGCAGCGGGTGTGTGTGGAGGGTGGTGGGGTTGCAGGTTCAGTGTACGGGAGGTAATTACGGGTGCCCTTGGCCAGGAAAGAGCAGAGATGATATTAAGGGAGCCAATGTTTTGGGTACGCAGCACCTGCTCCTTTGCCTGCTCCACAGACCCATGGATCTGGAAACACATCTAATTCGGAGGATTTAGGGTGTCACACCTTTAGTACACGGACTTGATTTTCTTAAACACGGTGTGATCTGTGACTGCATGGGCTCTCTGAAGTCATACCGGGTGTCACCATTACCTGGTTCTTGGATCTTTGTTCCATTTTTTTTTTTTCCCAGCATTTGCAGTCTTCAGAACAGCAGGATCAAGAAGACAAACAGCAAGAGGCCTAAGGCAGAGGGTAAAGGGGTTACAAAGAGATTTTTTGTTTCGACTAGGTCTTAAATTTCCTGGCGCTTTTGTTGACATATCTGGAAGTAACTGGTCTCCTCTGGAGGAGGTGGGAAAACATTGTGACCTTTTCAGAAATAGCCTCTGCTCATTCAAAGTCTTCCCTGAAAAACCCTTTCCCTGAAATATACATCTTTACACAAGATGCCTAAGTTCCCTTTTCAGCCTGTCTCTCTCCTTTGTAATTCTTTAGTGTCAGAGGCATTTGCTGCTGGAGTTGTTTTCATTTTTATTATGTTTTGCTGTCACAGCAACAACAACAGCAAAAACAAGGAAACACATAAAAGCCAGCAAACATCCCGAGCTGGGGTGAGGAAGGGGTGGAGTGGTCAAGACCAGAAGAGATATCAACCCTTAAACATCCTCCTGAAATATTTTCAAGTGTTCAAATATTAGCACTTTACAGATTTCTTTGCATCTCCAAGATAAAAGGTTATAACCTTGTGTGACAACGAACAGACAACAACAACAACCAAGTAACAAAAAACCAGAGAAGCAGGTACATTGATTCCATTAAGTCTTATTCTCCATTTTTCTCTCTGATGCCAGTTGCTTTTAAAAATATTGAAGATCCAATGAGGATGAGATAGTATCTCTGGCATTCTAGTTCCTAGAATAATGGAAATGGAGAGGAAGGAATGAGGCTGCTTGTCGGCCAAGGTTGGTGGACAAGGGTTTCCCGGGTCGTTGTAGTTTGAAGATCCCAGAGTTGGGCAGGGCCATCTATTTTAATCTTTCATTTTACAGAGCCCCGCAGATGGTCAAGGGTCTCATCAAAGATTGTCAGGCAAGTTAGTAATTGAGCTAGGGCTAGAACTTGACGTGATTGTCTTTAAAGCAGCAATAAATAATTGTTATGGGGCCATAACCATTTACTTTACATGGAAATGGCCTTGCATTCTTAATTTGAAAATCAGCTCTACTCTACAAAATTTACAGATGATGATGCTTTGATACAAATATGATGCTGACGTGAGGTGGAGCTGGGAAGGAGGAGAGAGAGTGGATATTTACTGAGTACCTTGCAAGGCACTTACAGTTTGTGATTGCATGTAATTTGCATGTGTCTCTAATGAAGGAGATACTATTTCTATTTTATAAATGAGAAAATCAAGGCTCTAGAGGTAGAGCACCTTGCCCAAGATCTTTCAGCTGTCCCTATAGGATTTGAACCCATCAATACATGCTTCAAAGTCCATCTATAATCTAACTTTGTGTCAGGCCATTCCAACATCATTTTTGTTACTCTTTTCTAGCACCAGGCAAACCACAAAGAAGGGTCAAGATAATCAGCCTTATCATTTAACACAAACATTTATAGTGCATCTGCCAAGTACTTGGCTTTGTGCTGGATAGGGGGAAAATAACAAAGAGGTATGAAATCTTTGTGTAACTGAGAAAATCTCTAGAGATATGTGGCTTTCCATTGCAATTGCAGGAAATCCAAACATTGTCCTGTGGCTTACAGGGCCCTATATTCTTGCTAGTCACAGGGGTCTTTAAGGAACTGTAATTTTCAGCCTCATCTGGTACATTATGAGAAACGTGGAACTTCAGGACCCAGCCTAGACCACTGAATCAGATTCTACATTTTAACAACATCCCCAGGCGATTTGTATTCACATTCAAGTTTGAGAAGCATAGCCTACAATCACTTTGTTATTGCTCTGCCACGGTAGCCTTCCTTTTCCCCATAAACATAATTATCGGGCTCCTACCTCAGGACCTTTGCACTTGCTATTCCCTTCCTCTGATCTCTCTGTCCCCCAATTTCTTTCATGGCTCTGTTTTGTCATTCAGATTTCGGGTCAAGCAAGATTCCCTCAGAGAGTCCAAGAGTGCTGACTCCTAAAGTACTGCACTATCCTATTATATTTTCTCATAGTATTTATTATTCTCTGAAATTATACATTACTTATTTGTTTCCATGCTTATTAGCAGTTTCCTCTCACTAGAATGTTAAACTCCATGAATGCAGGAATGCTTTGCCTGTCTGTTTCATTGTTTCATCTCCAGCACCTGGAATAGTGCCTGGGTCCAGCTTGATGTTCAATGAGTGTTTTATGAATTAATAAATGAATGAGCAACTGAAAGTATTTCATTGCTTTTTCAATTTCAACATGTTGATATTAAAAGCTAAGGTGATTTGCAAATGTTTATCTAACCAAACTACCAATCTATATGACCACAACATTTTTTTTGTGTGTTTGCTAGTTTGAGATAAAGTTCTTTGGAGCTTCAGTTCACGGATCAAGGAGAGTTAAGCTGTGGTAGGAAAAAAAAAAAAGGTTCTTCTTAAACTTTTGCCAATTTATTATAAATTGATTTTGGTGGGTGGCATTTGGGGAATTTGGACTTACCTGCATAGGTGAGTTTTTCTCTTAATACCCTTTCAGCAATTCCCTTGACAAATACAGATGTTTACTCTTGGCACAGGCAAAAATGTGATTGGAAATCTCTTTTTATTTATAGGCATCTACAAGGAAGTGGTTTATTTCTTGGTTAAGGACATCGGTTTAGAGAGACTTCATGCATACTTTACGAGCTGACTCTGCAAAAATACACTGCAGATACTCCTGGAATGAACGGCAAAGGTAACTGCTCTGAATTCTGATGAGACAGTCTGGGAAGAGCTTGCTCATCTATAATCTATCAGAGCCCCATAAAACACAATGAGAAAGAAAAATTGTTTGATACTGAATATATGCTAGGTGACTTAGAAAACAAGATCTCATTTTAATTCTCATAATAACCCTACAAGGCAATAATACCCATTTTACAGAGTGAGACATGATGATGAAGACATTAAGACTTAAAGTCATCCTGCTGGTAAGTGGCAGAGCTGAAATTCAAATCCGTGTTCTTGCCTCCACAGTACTGTCCATTCTTAGTGAAACTTCATTCTCCACCATCCTCTGTCCATAGTAGGGTGAGTCTACAGCTGCCCTTTTTTGAAAACTTTTTTGTGAGAGCCAAATTTTCTACTTCCTTCAATAGAACGCTCCAGGGACCTATGACATTATAAAGGACTTATGAGGAGAACAGAAGTCCTGCATGGACATAGGATGCCCTAGCTCTGAGGCAGGGAAATCCAGAGATGAAGATTTTGTTTACCTCACAGATATGTGTGGGATTTTTAGTCAGTGGATCCAACCAGAATATAATTTGTTAAGAATTTGAGAGATCAGTCATTGTAATTTCACATACACATGTGTATTATTTTATTAACCAGAAAATGACAGTTATTGTCAAGTGGAGGATCTAATTCAGACTAAATATTCATGACTTGTTTTGTCCACAGAGGAGAAAAGAATTTTGAAGGCAATCTGATATTCAGATGACTGAATCTTTCTTTCAGTTACCTAAAGGCATTGAGAGGAGAGGTTGCTTGGACAGTACCCTCCTCCCCATTAGATTCTGCTTCTAAACCCTAGACCTCTTAAAGAGATGTTCTAGAGCCTTGCTTTCCTGAGGGCTCGTTTTAAATCTTTTCTCCTGGAAATGAAATATCCTAACTCTATCCAAGTCCCTATGCAAAGGACCAAGGCAAGATTTTTCAGGTGAACCCAACAGGTTTTGCCTGGGTTCCCAGGAGTTTCCTTTTCTGTGCCAAGAGGCCATCCTGCAAAATGAGTCCTGAATTTCATTGCTAAGTGCTTTGAAATTTCCTGATAAGAGTTTGGGTAATTCCCAGTAGATGGCGCTCATCAGCAACTTTCTGAAAAAGCCATGCCTTTTGCGCTTTTTACAAAAGTACTGCAAAAAGGTTTCGAGACTACAGTCTTTTGGAAGACTAGAGCTTTGTAAAAGACACATTTTTGCTCATTTCCTAATTCATTGCCTATTCTTTCAGAAATCAGAATTTGAAGGGAGGAAGGCAGGTTGCTTTCCCTTAGTTTATGTAGTTACTTTCTTTAGTTTTTTGGAAGTTTGGTAACGTTAGTATCCGTCTCAGAGGAAAAAAGAACTGCCAGAGAATGACTCTTCTCCATCTAGCCCCCATTTGGGCTTTTTCCCCCCCTTAGAGGATCAGAGTATATCCCTCCCCTTCTCTGAACACGTTGTACCCCAGAGGTTTTTATTTGGATGTCAGTTGCTTAGAACTCAAATTTACCTTCTTCTTGAAACAGGTGTTTATAGAAATGGTGGCGAGGCCCCCATTAATGTCTTCTCAGCTCCTGCTGTGTTTGAAGTTCAGAGTCTCCACACTATTTCAATTAAGTCTAGCCATTGTGTATACCATTGTTTCTATGGAAAATGAATTCTGAACTCCTCTTCTCTCAGTGGAGCTGCAGGGGCTGACACGGTTTTTCTGGCACCTGTAACTTGCCAATTTATTATCCTGTGTAATAGATGGAGAGCTCATGAGCCTTTCTGCTCTGTTATCCTTAAATGGGCAGTTAGCCTCCCGGCGCAGACCTGCGCTTCCTCCCCGTGCAGGGCTTTGGGAATCCACTATTCTCAAAGCAGAAGATGCCTTCCCTTAAAATCATGTCTCCGATTGTGTTTATACCTTCTTTCAGTAGTTGAGTAATCCTGTCATTGGCAGAGGCAGCCCCACAATAAATTATAGAATTTTAATCACAATGTTTATACATTATAAAGGATACTGGGAAAAATTGAAGTACAAAAGTACTGAAAATGCAGTTCAGGGGATAGCAGAATCAGAGGAAAACTTTGATGATGGGTAATTCACCAAATCTGCTTTTAGAAACTGGGTCATTTTATCACCAGCTGATGGGATGTACTGTTCGTTCTATATTCAGGGCCTGTCTAGTCTAAGCAGTGATGAGGCCCTTAGGTTGGGTCTCAGGTGTCTCCTAAGACCTTAGGGTACAGCTGATAAGTCTGATCTTAGGCCAAAGTATAGTCTTAGCTCTTTGCTAAGTCTCACCAGGGTAGAAATATTAAATTTTAGTGTTATGCACATAAAAGACAATAAAGCTTTTTAAACAACAAGCTATTGCCAGATATATACAAGAGTCGTTTTGCTGAGTATTTATTTCCCCCTTTTCCTAATATTATTTCCAGCGTTTCCTTCCAGAGAGTGTTCTGTTTAGATCTGTCATTTATTTAGGCATTTGATAAATATTTACTAAGTTCCTCCTACATACCAAGTCCTCATCTAGATAATCGGTCAATAAACTATTGTTCATGGGCAGAATCCAGCCCACCACAAATTTTTGTTAATAAAATTTTAATAGAACACAGCCATGCTCACACTGTTACATATCATCTATGGCTGCTTTCATGCTACAGTGATGGGGGCTGAGTAGTTGCAGCAGAGACTGTTTGACTTGCAAAGCTTTTTATAGAAAGACTTGTGGTCTGTAATGAAGATATAGTGGTCTGTGATCCTAACGAATTAACAGTTTTGGGAGGAGACATGATGCTAGAGAGAAAGAGACCATAAATAAGTAAATATATATATATTCTTAATATATATATTCTTATATATACGTATATACGTATATGTATATACATATATATATATATATATATATATATATATATATATATATATATATAACTGCTAGTGCTATGAAGCAATAAAGCAGCCAAGTAATGTAGAGAATGGATAGAGGACAGAGGAGTTATCTGAGGTGACATGGTGATGGGAGGCCTTCTGGAAGGACTTACATGTGAACAGATCTATCTGACTGTAGGGAAAGGACGTACATACATAAGGAGATCTGGGAAAGAGTCCCTGGGGCGAGGGAAGACCACCAGCAAAGGCCTAGTCTGGAATTAGGTTGGCATGGCAAAGTTTCAGAGAAAGGCTGGTGATTTTGGGGTGGACACAGCGAGAGGAAGAATGACAGAGATGAAGTCAAACAGGTGGTCAGGGGCTGGATTGGTGGGGCCTTACAGGGTTCCCCCCAACACTGGGAAGCCATTGGATGGTTTGAAGCAGGGTAGTAACAGGAACCATTGCATACTTTCAAAGGTCATTCTGGATGTCAGGAAATGGACTGGAGTGGGGCAAGGATGAAAGAAGGAGAATGATCAGGAGAAGTCTAAGTGAGAAAGGATGGAAGTAGTGGTGGTGACGAGAAGTGGATTGATCTTGGGCACCTTCTGGAGTTGTGGCTGATGGGACATGCTGACGGATTGGATGTGGGGTGTGAGGGAAAAAGATTATTGAGGGTGAGTGTAGGTTTTGGATGGAGTAACTGTGTGGAGGGCAGTGGATTTATGTACCTGGAGAAGACTGAAGGTGGAGCAGATTTGGGTAGAGATGTGGATAAAGAATTTTTTTGGGGAAAAGTAAGTTTGAGATGCCTGTTAGATATCCAAGTAGAGATGTCAGAGAAGCTATTAGATATGTGCTTTTGATGTGATATCAAAATTGGAGTGATAGCAGAATTAGAAATACAAACTTTAGAGTCCATGGCATATAGGTGGCTTTCATAGCCATGGGTGTGGAAGAGATCACCTAGGAAAATAATCATATTGAAAAAAAAGAGAGGGCTACCTAATACGTATAAATATTACAAAGATCTTCTCACAGAATGGGAGAAGTATGAATTAGATCCAGAGTCTAGCCATGCAATGTTGGCCCTTTTATACCTTTGGTCCTCTGTTCCTTGATGTTGAAAATCTTAAAGATATACGATTTTTTAGCTCCTGATTTAACCAGTGATGGGTTACTAAGTCATATTTTCTATCTAATCATGAGTCACTTCTACGTGGATGAAAAAAGCTCCTCGATCTTCATGTGCTCTCACTTGAAATCATTTCCTAGATTTGTGGATAAAAGAGCAGAAGTGTTGGGAATCCAGTGTTTGGAAACTCTCATTTGATCTGCATGCAGCTAGCACCATGGAGCATATTTAGAGGTTCCTAGCTTCCCAGAAACCTTCCCACCTTGTGCTGATAATGTTGAACTAGTGGTGATGCTTGCTTCAGATAGTCCTCTGAGCTGATGCCCTGGAGAGCAGCCACATCCCCATGTAGGGGAAGGGCTAGCTGTAGCCTTGCGTTCAGAGCAGACTTCCAGGCTCCAAGGCTCTGAGCTTGGTGGGAATATGACCAGGAGGCTTAGAATTGGGAAGTTCTCCAGTCATTCCTTTCACTATTTTCAAAGAAGCACAGACACTGTCATCTTAAGGCCAGTGTACCTCTGCCCCCACTTGAATCATCCCAGACCGGAGAATTGGAGGTTCCTGGCCTCACTTACTATCCCCTACCCAAAACAGCCTTGATCGCAGGCCATCTGAGACTTTGCGGCCAAAGAGTCTGTATTTATAGCATCATTTAAGCAAGCTACATATTTTCTTTGAGCTTAGTTTTCCCTATTTTTGAAATGCATGTAATATCTCCTTTACTGGGCAGTATACAGATTCACGGAGATGGTTTTTGTGAGAACTTCTAGCAGAGGCAGTATCAGTGTCTTCTCCTGTGGGGTACACTCCTGGGCTGTCCTTAGTATGTATGCCCTGCCCCAGTGACTTCATGCAATCGTGTTAAGACAGGAGAAGTAGGGCCAGCCTTGGGAAGGAGGCCTGGAGAATAAACGGGGATGTTAGAGCTGGTGAGAAAAGGAATATCACCTGTAACACCGGGGTGCTGCTTCCTGCATTCCCCTAAATCTCCTATGTTTTATAAATTTTCTCCAGGTATAATGTACTAGTTCTATCATTTGCGATATTGTGATTTATAATAAATATATATTTTATATTTTGTTTTTGTCCATCACTGGCACAGAGCTCCTAACACCCTTGAATTTCCTGTGACGAGGGTGGCAAAGTGTCTTTTGTTATACTATTGAGGTGACTTTTGGAAAGCTCCCCAAAGATGGGGGCTGGTTGCCAGGGGAGCCAGTTGTGTGATCAGAGGGTTTAAACTTTTAGTCACATCTTCCTCCTCCAATCCTAACCTCCAGAAGGAGAGATGGAGTTCAGTCACCGACAGCCAGTGATTTAATCAATTATAGCTATGTAATGAAGCCTCCATAGAAACTGCAAAGGATGAGATTCAGAGAACTTCCAGGTTGTTGAACCCACACCCACACACGTGCTGTGCCAGTTCCCAAACTCCGTGGGGAGAGCAGCTCCTCTGTTTGGGGCCTCACCCATTGTATCTCTTCATGTGGTTATTGATTTGTACCCTTTAATATCCTCTGTCATAGACTGGTAATCTAGTGAGTAAACTGATTTCTGAGTTCTGTGAGCTACTCCAGCAAATTAATTGAATCCAAGGAAGGGGTCGTGGAAATCTCTGACTTAAAGCCAGGTGGTCAGAAGCATGGGGCAATCTGGACTTGGGACTGAGTCTTCAGCCTGTAGTGTCTGATGCTGTCTCTGGGTAGATAGTGTCAAAGTTGACTTGAATTTTAGGACAGCCAGCTCGTGTCAGAGAATTGCATGGTGTGATATAAAATACCCCACATGTCAGAATTGGTGTCAATATCACATCATTAAAAACCACCTTACCTCTCCATACTGTTTCCCAGAGTGGCTGCACTAGCTTGCATTCCCACCAACAGTGTAGGAGGGTTCCCCTTTCTCTGCAACCTCGCCAACATCTGTCATTTCCTGACTTGTTGATTTTAGCCATTCTACTGGTGTAAGGTGGTATCTCGCTGTGGTTTTGATTTGTATTTCTCTGATGCCGAGTGATGTTGAGCACTTTCTCATGTGTCTGTTGGCCATTTGCCTAATCTCACAAAACAAACTGAGGGTTACTGGGGGGTGGGAGGGTAGGGATAGGGTGGATGGGTTATGGACATTGGGGAGGGTTTGTGCTTTGGTGAATGCTGTGAAAGATGTAAGCCTGATGATTCACAGACCTGTACCCCTTGGGCAAAGAATAAAAATAAAATTAAAAAAAAACAAAAAACAAAAAAAAAAACAAACAAAAAAAACACCTTACCTCTTCCAACCTGGCACAGACACTAAATGTATTGAATTTAAATGAACGCCACTTATTGTGCATTTCTTTTATGTTAAGAAGATGGTATAGTGTAAAGAAATACCTGATCGGGGCATCTGGGTGGCTCGGTGGGTTAGGTGTCTGCCTTCAGTTCAGGTCATGATCCGAGAGTCCTGGGATCCAGCCCTGCGTCGGGCTTCCTGCTTAGTGGCAAGTCTGCTTCTCCCTCTCCCTCTGTGACCTTTCTTGCTGTCACTCTCTCTCAAATACATAAAATATTGAAAAAAAAAGTAGTATTGGATCAGTAAATTCAGAGGGGAGGGACCACGCTTCCTGTTTAGCTTATACCGAAGGTTGAGGTGTCTGTAGAACTTCTCCATCTGTATGACGGAAGAGTTTACTCAAGGCCAGTGCATCTGAGTCACTCGAACTTTTATTTATTTTTCGAATCTACTCAGACCTTAGAGTGCTTATGAGTCATCTTGAAATCTTGTTAAAATGAAGACTCTGATTCAGTTGTGGGTGGTGGGAGGTCTGAGAGTCTTCATCTCCCACAAGTTCCCAGTGATCTTGCTGTCGCTGCTTCAGGGACCACATTTGAGCAGCAAGGCTCTCGATTTCTCCAAGGTTGAAAATGCTATGATTTTATGGCAGGGGGTATAGAAGGTATACCTCTGTCACCACTCACTCATTTATTTATTCATTCAATGTATATTGAGGGCTTGACATGGATCAAGACCTGGGATTGTAGAGGTGAATGTGGCCTAATCCCCCTTAGAAAGTCAGGCACTAATCAAGGAGACAGACATGGAAACAAACCTTTTTCAAAACCGCTCTGACCCAGATTCCTGAAACAGTGATTTCTTTCATTTCCTTAAAATCCTTATCTATTCTCTGGCTCAATTCCTTTTATTCTCACATACTGAGGCCCTATTAAAAGATATGATGTAGGGCAAGAAGCTGATTGGCATGTGTCTAATGAAAAGAGAACTGGATTCAGAACATTGCAGAGTTCATTTTGAGTCCTAGCTCTTTTGTAGTCATGAGGCCTTGGTGGAGATTCTTGAGGCCTCAATTTTCCTACTGCAAAAAAGGAGAATTAGAACTAGGTTACTTATCACATGAGATTTTTATATGAGATAATGGATGTAAAATGTGTTTGAAACTAAAGGGATGCATTAATGCAAAGAGATTGCCAGATTATCACGTGCACATGCAATATAGTGTTATCTGTAATGGTGAAAAATACTTGAAATAAATGTAAGTGTCTCAAAGATGGGACTGCAATAAGGTTGGGACCATATGACTAGTTCCAGCCAAAGACCTGGGGGCTGCAATGACCTGTTGTCAGTTCTAGGCAGTTTAAAGCCAACGTGCCTCCTCCATCCTTCCCCTCCCCTGATGCAGAGACCCCAAAGGCCACACACACCAGATTGTCTAACTATATGGTGGAAGCAACCCAGATCTCTAAGTCACCATTTGGACCATATAGGAGGGCCACCTGTCCCACATCACACTTTTTGTGAGGACAGAATGAATTTTTATTGTGTTAAGCTGTTGCAGTCTTCGAGTTATTATCAGGGAATAGCCTTTCCAATTCTAAGAATACAGTTAACTCCTTCAGTCTTTCTGTGCATTTAGATACATAGACAATTATAAATATATATTATTGCCTTGTGTATTCTCCCATAAATGTCCTGTTATGGTATACATTGTACTGCAATTTATTATTTTCACTCAAGAATATATTGGAGACGTCTTATGTTGGTTCATATAAATCTATCTTATTCTTTCTGAGATACAAAGGATTCATATTAGGCATGATACATTCCTACACTGATAGATATTCCATTTCTTGCTCTTTCATTTTCTCTCTTTTTTAAAAAAAGATTTTATTTATTTATTTGACAGAGAGAGTGAGACCACAAGTAGGCAGAGAGGCAGGCAGAGAGAGAGAGGAGGAAGCAGGCTCCCCGCTGAGCAGGGAGCCCGATGCGGGACTCGATCCCAGGACCCTGGGATCATGACCTAAGCTGAAGGCAGAGGCTTTAACCCACTGAGCCACCCAGGCACCCCACTTTCATTTTCTCTTTTAAACAATAGTAAAATAAGCATATTTATACATGTTCCTTGGTATACAGGTGGGTGATTTTTTAGAACAGATACTGAGGGAGCAATGAAACTGCTAAGTTATAGGGCATATGCATATCATTGTTAATAAACATGGCCAAATTGCCATCCAAATTTATGTTTTTGTACATATATATTTTTTTGCATTCAGTATACATTGAATTTATACTCCTACCAGCAGTCTATGAATGTCCATTCTTCATTACCTTCATATTACTTAAGTAAGAATATCTAAAAATCAATGTTGTATAACAAGCCACCCTAAAACATAGTGGCCTGAAACAACAACCATTTTATCATTTCTCATGATTCTATAGCTTTACTGGGCTTAGTTAGGCAATTCTATTTCTTGTAATAGAGGCAAAGTCTACCATCATCTGAGGGATTCAACTGCTGGAATGTCTGAGATAGTTCATTTTTATGGCTGCCACTGTGTCTGCTCCATGTGGTGTAGACTTCCTGTAGAAAAGCAGCTGGGTTCCTGGGAAGTCTGGGGAGTTCCCTTGAGTTGTCTTAAGGCCTGGGCTCAGAAGTCCTAGGACATCATTCTCCCCTGATATTGGCCAAAACACCTACAGGCCAGCCCAGGTTCAAGGTCAAAGGACCCAAAAATTGTTGGCAGCGATTTTTAGAGACTATTTACACAGTTACTGTGTATTATCAGACCAATATTTGTGTCTTTGGGTTTAAACAAAGTTGAAGAAATGATATTTGCATAACTTCCAATAAGCAAGT
This sequence comes from Ailurus styani, assembly GCA_002007465.1. Lineage (NCBI taxonomy): Eukaryota > Metazoa > Chordata > Mammalia > Carnivora > Ailuridae > Ailurus > Ailurus styani. The sequence continues at coordinate 65,887 of LNAC01001484.1, read as the reverse complement.
GTTGCTTGGAGTGTTTGATTCTTGATTATGAAGTGGAATGGGCTCTGTTCTCATCAAATTGGAGAAACATGAAGTTCTTTTTTTTTAAAGATTTTATTTATTTATTTCACAGAGGGAGAGAGATCACAAGGAGGCAGAGAGGCAGGCAGAGAGAGAGAGGGGGAAGCAGGCTCCCCGCCGAGCAGGGAGCCCGATGCGGGCCTCGATCCCAGGACCCTGAGATCATGACCTGAGCCGAAAGCAGAGGCTTTAACCCACTGAGCCACCCAGGCGCCCGAAACATGAAGTTCTGCTAGGAATTCTCTGAGCTTGAAGGTCAGTCATCCTACCAGTGACTATATAAGTCAAGGTGTGAACAAGCTGTAATTTCTTCCCATTCTAACACTTTCTAAATATACCAGTAGAATATCAAATGAAGAATCAAGTTCAGGCTCATTTCCAGCTATCCATCATGTATTGGGGAGCTTCAAGGCTAGATATCTTGGGAAATATTAAAAATAAATGGCTTAGACATGTACAAGGTCTGCATCATTCAGAGTGATAGTTCATCAATTAATCTCCTGCTCTGGAGATGGGGTAGGAGGTGAGGCAAGTGAAGGCGTTGTGGTGGAAGGGGAGGGCAGGGGCTTGGAGGCAAGGTCACTGATACCGCAAGTATAACAGATGGATCAGGACAGTTTTCCCCATTTGTGGCCTTGATTTCACTACACATTACAGGGTGGCCCCTGGAATGATAGGAAGAGGTAGGAACCAGAGCCAGCAAGCCAGAGTTTGGGATAAAGGGGGAAGAAGAAGATATTGGTCATTTCTACCTACTCACAGCTCTGAGAAAGGACTCCCCCACTCTTCTGACTATGCTAGAAAAGAGGTCTACAGAAAATATTCATGATCTTGTATGATCATAAATTTGCTGGACGAGGGCATTACTAAATTTAGGCCCTCTTAAAATGTTGGGTGCGGAGTTAGAAATTTACAAAAGCTTATGGAGGAGTAATACCTTTGAAAGGAAAAAGGAAGGAGGAGAATTGGGCAGGGAGTCTGGACTGTGTTGCTGAACTGGCAAAGCCTCTGCTAGTCCAGTAGGGGATTTGGAGGTGGGAGCTGATGGTCCACTAGAGGAGTCCTGCATTGGGTGGAAATGGGTAATTCTTGCACCACGTGTTTTGCTTCATTGTTAGCTGGAGGCTGCCACCAGGATAGCATGACCTCAGTTTCATTGCTTTAGTCAGTCCTTGGCTTTCGGGTTGCTAGAAGAGCCTGCCCTTGGCCTGGGAGTGGAGACGATCAGTCAACCACATTCCTTTCACCTGGGCTTGGAGTTCTTTCTCGAAGGAGGATCTGAGTCATGCTTTTCTGTGTCTGCCACATGTAACTTATCTTTGTCCAGTCCCCCCCCCGCCCCGGCCAAATTTTCTTCAAAGCTGCCTGGCAAGACCAAGGGGTTCTCTCCCGTTCATACCATCATCAGACCCTTGGTTCCGAGTGTTTGAGAGGGACTTGAGCTTGCTTAGGAGAAAAGGGGATTTTAGGGCTCACACTGTGGGAAGGCCAGAAATGACTGACACCAGAAACTCAGATGCTCCGAAGATGGTCACTGCCCCTTATCTCTACTCTTGGTATGCTGGGTTTTTTGAGAGTGCTGGAAAGTGTGTCTGCCTTGCACTCACCATTCCACTTCTGCCAGCAGAGAGGCACATTTCCTCTTGGTTCTAGGTTTTTTTTAATCTCAAGCAAGGATTCTTGCTTAAATCTCAAGCAAGGGGGTGCCTGGGTGGCTCAGTTGGTTAAAGCCTCTGCCTTCGGCTCAGGTCATGATCTCAGGGTCCTGGGATCGAGGCCTGCATCCTGCTGAGCGGGGAGCCTGCTTCCTCCTCCTCTCTCTCTCTGCCTGTCTTTCTGCCTACTTGTGATCTCTCTCTCTCTCTCTGTCAAATAAATAAATAAAATCTTAAAAAAAAAATCTCAAGCAAGGGCTGCCCCCGCCCCCCCGCCCCGCCTTTTCCCTGGTCCCAGCTTCATTTTCTAATTGTTTCCAACAACAGATGTTCTGTTTAAAGGTGAATGAACATTCAGTTTTAATCAGGCTCTTTAAACAGAATTTGGGCCACTTGAGGTTTTATCACTAAGAGCAGTGGATGTTTACTTTGGGGGAAAATAAAAAATATTGAAATCTCTTTCCAGCCTGTGGCGATGCAGATGCTTACCTCACCCACTGCTTTGAGAGCCTCCATCAACCAAGAAGATTTTGTTCAGTTTTCTTTTTCTATGGTTTTGGTGTACGTTGGAAACAGATAACCCAAAAATCAGCATTTAGGCTTGCTCCCCAGTCAGTGGGTGTGTCTTCCGGTCTCAGCTGTGGGCTGGGTGGCCACTCAGTTGATGGCAGCTGGGTTTGCTTACATATTTGAGTGTCACCTGTTGTAGGCCGGTCTAGGCTGGCCTCATCTGGGACAGCTGAGCTCTGCTCTGTGTGGACCCCTGTGCTCCAGCAGGCTAGCCCAGGCTTGTTCAGGTGGTGGTGATGCGTTTCTAAGAAAATGAGCAGAAGGATGCAAGCCTTTTGAAGTCTAGACTTGGGGCTGGAGAACCATCCAAACAAGCCAGATCCAGGGTGTGAGAAAAGAAACTCCACCCTTGATGGAAGGAGCTGCGAAGTCGCATTGCAAAAGATGCAGATATAGGGAAACAAGAAGAATTGTGGCTATTTTTGCAAAAAACCTTACTACAGATTTAAAACAAATGGAAACACCTTAAACATTTTTTCAAGATATGGTCTTTTATTATAAAATTAAAAATCATTTACACTCTATCTGCTTCCTCCCTGTATTTATAACTGCTCTGCCTCCTGTCACCTCCCTCCCTTCACACGCCATGTACCTCTATATCCAGCCGAGGAGGGCTTAGAACCGGAGAGGATTCAGAGAAGACAGATTCTCTGACTTGACAAGAAGAAGAGAAATAGGTGCTGGATTTACTGTGTGTCTAAGAAGGACTGTTGGATAAATAAATAGAAGGAAGGAAGGAGATTAAGCGGGTGGGACCGGGTGACCCTTAAGATACCATCAGGATGGCGTATATTAAACTTCTAATTTATAGTCTTTTTGATTCACTCTGGCATCCCCTTTTCACAGAAATTCCCCTCACATCAGGGGATGTGAGAAGGGGCAGCCAGAGGAATAAGGTCTAAAATAAGGTCTAAAAGGCACTCAGATGCTAAAACAGAGTAGGTTGGGGACAGCAGCATGGAGTTAGGGAGAGCAGGAGAGAGAAGTTGCATTTATTGAGTTTCCCTGAGACACTAAGCTTTGCGTCTACATCTTTTGTTGTGTTTCACCTTCCCCCAAACCTGCGCGCCAGGCAGTACCAGCCCCATTGTGTGACTGGAGAAATGGAAGCTCAGCAATATTAAGAGATGTGCCCAAGTCTCACAGTTAGCGGCAGCTTTGCTGTTATGTGTTTATCCATGAAAGTTTATCCATGAAAATGATTGGAAGGTGAGATACAGAGTGGGATCAGCGGCAGGTAGCCAATGGAGGAGAAGCTCCAAGTTCTGTGATGATGGTTGTGAGACTCCTGAAGACCCACTGTGCCTCTTTCACTTTTGTATTCCTGGTGCTCAGCACAGTGCCTAACACACGATGAACATTCACGTTGGAGATATAATCATGTTTTCCCGTAAGTAATGACATGAGGGCTCTGTTAACATGTAATTAGCATGTAATTAATGACTGAAGTGATGGGGAGTGAGGTATGGCGGGGGGCCATAGGAAAATACAAATGGTGGCCAAAGCCAGAAGCTCCATGGCTACCAGGATCAGGGGCAGGCATGGGGTGAGGAGGAAAGCTAATGGAGACCAGCTTTCTCCACTCAATGGCATTGTATACTGATGTTCTCTGAGTTGCTAGAATCAAATACTGAAGATTTTCTCAGGGGCTGAGAGAAGGAAACACCTGGCGTCTTTTAGCTTCACCACAACTTGGAATAGTCAATAATAATGGAAAAGAAAAGACTCTAAGAATGGATCGAAGTACAGGGAATTGAAACAGTCTTCAGGTGGCTTCTGTGGGTCACAAAGCCATCCTGTCTCATCACAAAATGACAGACACTGGGCACTAAGCAGTTACTGTAACAGGTGATGAAACAAGCCCATAGTTACAGGACTTTGGGTTTAATGCATATGTCTTTTTTTTTTTTAATCAAGCAACTAGTAGCAGTGCAATTGAAGGCTGTCTTAAAATGATGGTTAGGATAAAAATACCCAGGAAAATTTGTCTCTAAGATCCCAAAGTTTTGCCAGTAGTTGATTTACCAGTGTGGGTCCAGTTATTGCTTGTAACAAACCAGCCCCAAACTCAGTGGCATAAAGTAATTATCGTATTCACAGGGTTCCAGAGAGGGCACAGCAAATATGGCTTCCTGGTATCTAGGGTCTCAGTTTCTCAATGGCTTGGGGGACTGGAATCATCTGGAGACTTCTTCACTCACACATGGGTTGATCCCGGCTGTTGGCTGGGACCTCAGCTGGGCTCTCAGTTTGAACACCTGCATGTGGCCTCTCCATGTGGTCTAGTTTGGGTTTCCTCCTGGTACAGTGGCTAGGTTCCACAAGAAAGTGTCCCAGGAGAACATGGGATTTTAATGTTTTAGCCTCAGAAACTATATGGCATCATTCCTGCTCTTTTGGTTGAGGAAGCCACAAAGATCTGTCAGGTTTCAAGTGGAGGGAACATAGATCTCCCCACTCACTGGAGGAACAGCAAGGTACAGAATAAGAAGAGCACATGGGATATGGATGATGTTGCTGTCATCTTAAAAATACAATCTATCACAAATGCCAATGTCCGTTTTATGATTTAATGGTGGAGTCATCATAACCGACATCCTTCCTGGCACTAGACTCTTTCAGCAGCCCCATTCTGGACATGAGGAGAACTTCTGGCAGAGCTCATCCTAAAAGAGCACCCTGGGCTAGAAATCAAGTGGCCAGAGCTCCAGTTCTAGCTCTGGCACAACTAGCTTGCCCTCAGCCCCTCATCTATAAAGTTTGAGAGGTCTAAGAAGTTAAGAACTTAGTTCTTAAGTTATTAGGGAAAGAGTTTTTCTTTGTGGGCATTAAGTTGGATTTCCAAACCTCATTAGAGGTGGCCTGTGTACCAATCACTTCATGCTCCCTTCTAAAAGAACCTTCCTTATGCTAGCAGTTCTATGTACTAGATGACCCACCACCCCAGTCGGTCCCAGGACAGCTGTTCATACTAGGGAAACACCTAAACTAAGCTGCTAATACTAGAATTCCTCTCTTGGGACTCTAGAATTCCAAATGGGAGACTAACCAGGTGGTGGTGGGTGTTGGAGTGGGAGGTCATGTCGAGTTTTGAGCTCTTTCCTACCATGTGCCACAGAAGCACAGAGTAAGGCCTTTTAGGAGACAGGGCTGCAGTGGGGGGAGGAGGGACATTAATGAGTGAGAACACAAGAGCGAGGAAATGGGGGTGAGTAACACTGTTCATGATTTATGGTCTTCGATTTCAGCCTCTTGTAAGATCTAGCTGCGCTTCATCCATTTCTGTTCTAAGAAAGCCCTGCAGTTTCTAGAAAACTTCCCATTTGTTTGAGAAGTGCAAACGGGATTCTGTTCTTCTCAACAAACCATGCCTGACCAAGATGCATATTCCGACTCCAGTACAATGAACTCGATTTGATAGCCCAGATGATAGCCATCCATCTCAGAATACTCCTCCTGGAGTCACAGTCAACAGTCACAGACTGCAACATCCTTGATGCGTCTCACCCTGCAGTGTTTTTGTTTTGTTTTGTTTTTATTTTGCAAGGACATAGAAAAGAGAAGAAAAGTGGTAAATATCAGTCTTTGAAGAGAACTTGGAGGCCATCCAGACAGCAGCCCTTCGTGTTACAGAGAAGGGAACTGAGAGTAGAGAGGGGAAGTGACTTGCCCAAGGTTGTAGATTAGTTAACAGCGGAGCTGGGATGAAAAATCAAGTCTGATTGTCATTTCAGCCGTGCCTGACTTTAAATCAGCCGGAGCTATCTGGGAGAAAGACAGCAGCTGATTGAGCAATCACATATATATTCTGCATTGCTTTTCTTTCCACCTCTGTTTGCTCTCATGGGCATCAGAAGCTGTAGGGAAATCTTTAGTGCCAGCAGTGACAAACATTTGGTTATTGCCCTGATGTGGGGGGCAGTAGGAGAGGGAAATAAATGAGGGTCACTTTGGGCATCAAATTAAATTTGTGTAAGCCCAGCATGCTCCTGCAAACTCTAGCAACACCACTTAGGTTATAACGTGCATAAGCATGGGGAACACTTGTTGACCTTCTCAGGGGGGGATGGTAATCAATATGTTGTCACCTCAAGGCCATCTCTAGTTCTATGAATCTGACTATGTTGTATCAGAAAGACAGAGTTGTTTCTTTTCAACTTTTTATTCTGGACTATTTTAAACATATACAAAAGGGGACAGAATAGAGAAAGGGATCCCAAGACAACATATATATTTTTAAAGCTTTATTGAGATATAATTGACATAGAATAACTTACATATAGTTAAAGGGTACAGTTTGCAAAGTTTTTACACGCACATACAAAATATCAATTGTGAATCTATCCACATAAGCATGATAATGAATATATTTTTTACACCTTCCTAGGTGCCTCATGCCTCTTTGTAATCTCTGCCTGTGGCAATTCCCCATGATCTCTCTTCCACCTCCCTGGCCCCTGTCTGCAGGCAACCATTGTCTGCACTCTGTCACTATAAATTAGCTTACATTTTCCAGAGGTTTATGTAAATGGAATCATCATATACTCCTTTTGATGTCTGATTTCTTTCACTCAGCTTCATTATTTTGAGAGTCTTCCGTGTAGTTGTGTGTATCAATGGTTCATCCCTTTTTTTATTGATGAGTAGTATCCCACTGTATGAATGTAACAAAATTTGTTTATTGAGTCACCTGCTGGCAAACACTTGGCATTATTTCCAGCTTTGGGCTATTACAAATAAAGCTGCTGTGAACAGTTGTGTACATGCCTTTCTAGGGATGTTTACTTTTCTTCTTCTTGGGTGAGTCTGAAATGGAACGATTGGATCATATGTTAGTTGTATCTTTAACTTGTTAAGAAACTGCTCAACTCTCTCCCAAAGTAGCTGTAGCATTTGACATTCCCAGCGGTAGTATGTGAGAATTCTGTTTCCTCCATATTCACGCCAGCATTTGATATGTTCAGTTTTTAAAGTTTTAGCCATTCTACTAGATAAGTAGTGATATTTAGTTGAGGTTTTATTTTCAACTTTATATTCAAATCATCCTCCATTTTTGAAAAGCTGGGTTTTTTCCCCCTTGCTCTTTATTTCTTATAAAGAAATGAAGTTTCAAGTTCTTTATTCAGATATGTACTTTGCAAATATTTCTCCCAGTCTGTGGCTTGTCTCTTCATTCTCTCTCTCTCTCTTTTTTCAAGATTTTATTTATTTATTTGACAGAGAGACAGTGAGAGAGGGAACACCAGCAGAGGGGAGTGGGAGAGGGAGAAGCAGGCTTTCCTGCTGAGCAGGGAGCCCGATGTGGGGCTCGATCCCAGGACCCTGGGATCATGACCTGAGCCGAAGGCAGACCGTTAACGACTGAGCCACCCAGGTGCCCCATCTTTTCATTCTCTTAATAGTGGCTTTTGAAGAATGAACATTTTTTATTTTAGTACAATCTAATTTATCCATTGTTTCTTTCATGGTTCATTCTCCTGTGAACTGCCTTTAGGTTTTTTAGAATGATTCTGGGAGAGTCAAGGAGGTCATGGCATCTGACCTGGACTTTGAAGGATAAGAGGTTTTGGGAAAGGCAGCCTTGTGCTGTGCCAGCCGTCTTCTAGCTCCCACTCAGTGGCAGAAGACTGGCCTTCCTTCCTGATAAGCACATATTCTACCAACACTCCTACCTTCAGCTTACTGATGAATAAGGAAGGCCTAAAAGGCAAAGGATCTGGGGGTTGCTGGATATTTTCCTTCCTTCTCTCTCATCATTTTTAGCATAAGTGGTTGGCTAATAGAGGGAAGTAACATGAACAACAACAACAAAATATAATAGTGCTTCTTGGCCATACATGTTTGTTAGAATGCCATTGTCTTCCTTCTGTGTTTGATGCAAATTTTGTTTAGAATTTACATATGTGTGGTCTCTTGGAGTTGTCAGCTGACCCCCTTCCTCTACCCACTCAGTTGTACCAGTACCAATCTTGTCTTGTACTCCCCTTGAGTCTCACTGAACTCCCATGCATTGTCAGTCTGCTGGAATTAGTATGTCACAGAGCATCACAAAGGCTGTCCAGGAATGGGGTGGCAAGAACAGTGAACATGCATGTTACACATAGCTCCTTCTGTTCACACATGCTCCATTGTTCTGTAGGACTTCACTTACAAAATACAAGGTTGAAGCTAGAATTACCAAGACTTTAAGATGGTGACAGTAGGTCATCTCTCCCAGTCCTACTGAGTTTGGGGCCCTGTGTGACTGCACGGGCTGCATGCCCAAGAAGCCAGCCCTCGGGCTAACACAGGCTATCAATCACTATATCATAAATGCCTGAGATTGTAGTTGAGTTCTGGGAAGTCATATTAGGGTTCTCTAGTGAAACAGAACTAGTGTCTGTCTGTCTGTCTATGTATGTATGTATGTATGTATCTATCATCTGCTGGGGACCCAAGGAAGAGTTGATGTTGTAACTTGAATTTAAAGGCAGTCTGGAGGCAGAATTCCTTCCTCTGGCTTAAAGCCTTCAACTGATTGGATGAGACCCTCCTGCATTATGGAAATAATCTGCTTTACTCAAAGGGTACTGATTTAAGTGGTAAACACATCCAAAAAACACCTTCACAGCAACATCTAGGCTGGTGTTTCACCAAAAACAGAGTGCCGTAGCCTAGCCAAATTGACACATACAATTAATCACCACAATCACAGACGGAGAAGATGTCACTGTGCAAGAGGTTTATTAAGGAGCTCTGTGGGATCAATATTTGTGGAAAGGAAGGGAAGGAAGCAGGATCAGTCAGAGGAAGAAGGTAAGCTGCAATGCAGTGTCAATGTCAGCCAGCCCTATAGGGTGTTCCCAAGAGGAACAGCCCTTCACAAGTGCCCCGGTTTGGAGCAAGGGGACTGTGCCTTTGTATACTAAATTGATCAGTTATTGGATGTGAACTCCTCAGGAGGTGGGAATGATCTTGGGCAAGGTGATTCTCTTCATCCAGGCATTTCTTCTAAGGGACTAATGCAATTTCCTGCAGCAGGGGAATAAGTCCTTTGACACAAAAGGGGGATCTCAGTGCCACATCATAGCATATACTACTCTTAACTTCCCTTTCCTATTGCCCTTCCCAACCCCACACTTCACAGCTCATCCCACAGACTAGAGAGTCTTTGAGGATCAGGATTTCATTATATTTCTTCTGTGTTTCTAACACACAGTCCATTGTCTGACACATAACAGGCACGCAACAAACCTTTATTAAATGAATCAACAAAGACCTTGAGCAAAAAATAATATCCTCTAAGAAAAAGTAGATTCTGATAAAGAATATGGTGACTGTGAATGCTTATGCTGCTTTTCACAATTCCCTCAGCTTTTCCACATTTGGCTCAGGTAAGTTTCACAACAATTTGGTGAGGTAGGAAATGACTGTTCTCATTTGTGGAAGAAGCCAAGGCTCAGAGAAACAAAATAGCGTGCCTAAAATCACAGAGTTAATGAATGACTTTTGCAAGATTTCCTTTGATGAAACTTAGAGTGACTGTATTATGCAGACTAGACATGTTCCATCCTTCTTATCTCCAGCGACTAGGTCCTCATAGTCATGCTTTAAGGATAAGTGAATAATCAAATACCCTGCCTACCATTAGCTGCCCAAAAGATGCTACTGACTTGTGTTTCTAGCAGCAGCATGAGTTAAGGAAGACCCACGGACACTTTCTGGACTCTTTTGGAACTGCTGGTTTCATGGTGGTTTGGGTGGCTCCAGAGTGCATCAAAGCTACTTCAGTGACCTCCCCAGGGATAGAACTAGTCCTTTGTCCTCATTATATAATCGTGTTCTACCTACCCAAGGTAACTGATAACACATGGTCAGGCTTGAGGCTATTAAGAGGAGAGGGATTTGTGGGAGCACTTCTTAAACAGTTTCTCCTTTCACCTCTGTGGGGGCTGACCTTTAAAAAGTCCTGCAGATCATCGGATGAAAATAAAAATAGCCCTTCTTGGCATTGAATTATTTTACTTCCCTTGACAAAGAGGTCATAGATTCCCTTTTTGGATGGGTTCTTCTTTTTGATTAACTAGCCAAATCTGTTGAGGAAAGGGCATTCTAGTCTTTGGAAGAAGAAAAATGGAAATGTTTAGGTAAAGGACATCTTTTTTTAAAGCTTCATTTTTAGGTGACTTCCATTTGATCTTCTAGAACCCATGAAGTATAGATCTGTGGGTTGGAATGATAGCAATAGAACTAAACTCTATTTTTTGAAAGCAAATAAGAGGTACCAAATATGTCTTCTGGTGCTTGGGTGTCTTAATAACAAGGAAATTAAAACCAGAAGTCAAGAGCCCATGACTCAGTGCTCTTCAAGCCATCTGTGATGTAATGGGAAAACAGTGGGCTCAGATGCGAGAGGACCTCAGTCCATCTTGTATTTACCAGCTCCGTGACTCTAAACCTCAGCTCCTCAGCCGTAAAATAAAAATAAAAATATGTGCCTTACTGGACTGTTGCTCAGGGCAGATAAAATGCAACTGGCAGTTCTCTGCAAATAGTTAAGTGATTTTTACTAAAGTACTTTACTAGTCCTAGTCTAAATAAGGGTGAAAACAGATTTGTGGAGGCCTATGCTAATTGGAGTTATTGGGTATCAGGTTTAATAATAGTCCCAGCGTGTTTAATCTAATCATGAGCAACATGATAGACTACTAGATTCTTATACCAATTGTTTTGATTCCAGGAGGCCCTTTGATATTATTTGAGTCTAAATAATTTGAGTGATAAAGTTGTGTTTTTCAGATGATAAGTCCTTACCTATTAGTAGAGCCAAAATTAATTCACTCATTTTAAATTTACAGTTCCATGAATTTGGATAAATGTAGACACGCATGTAACCATTGTTGTAATCATAATATAGAATATTTCCATTACCCCCAAAATTCCCTTGGGCCTATTTGTAGTATGTGCTCCCCTCCATAATATATATATATATATATATATATATATATATATACACACACACACATATACAATGTCATTTGTCATTTTTAAAATATATTTGTCATTATATTTTTGTCATTATATATATTTGTCTCCTCCATATATATATACACATGTATATTAAGAACAAATTTCTCTTGGGGTGCCTGGTTGCCTCAGTGGGTTGAAGCCTCTGCCTTTGGCTCAGGTCATGATCTCAGGGTCCTGGGATCGAGCCCAGCGTTGGGCTCTCTGCTCAGCAGGGAGCCTGCTTCCTCCTCTCTCTCTGCCTGCCTTTCTGCCTACTTGTGATCTCTCTCTCTGTGCCAAATAAATAAATAAATAAATAAATAAATAAAATCTTTAAAAAAAAAAGAACAAATTTCTCTTATATAGGATTTTATACAAATGAAACTATGCAAAAAGTACTATTTGCATCTAGCTTCTTTGGCTCAGTGTAATCTATGAGCTTCATTGATATTATGTGTATCAACTGTTCATTTTTGTTGCTGAGTGGTTTTCCTTTGTTGGGATACATCACAATTTGTTTATCCATTCATTTGTTGGGGACTGGTGATGGTTGTTTCCGTTTTGGGGGGATAATGACTAGAGTTGCTATGAATATTCATGCGCAAGGCTTTGAGAAAATGTGTTTTTATTTCTCTTGGGTGTATGCTATGAATTGCCTCATCTTATGGTAAGTGTATATTTAACTTAGTAAAAACCTGCAAAACTGTTTTCCAAAGTATCTATACCATCTTACTTCTTCATTAGCAATGTGATGATGAGTCCCAATTGTTCCACCTTCTCTGCAACATTTAGCATGGTTTATCTTTTAAATTTTAGCCATGTTAGTGTGTGTTAGTGGTATCTTATCATGGATTTTATTTGCATCTCCATGATAAGTGTCTTTATTTATTCTGATGAGAATCTTTTTATGAGTATCTTTTCAGGTGTTTATTGGCCATTGGTATATCTTCTGTTGTGAAATGTCTGTTAAAAAAATTAATGCCCATTTTCGAATTAGGTTATTTGTCACTGGTAGCTTTTAAAAATGAAACAGAATATAACAGAATAGGACATTACATGTAGTATGTTTTGTTTCATTGAACTTTTATTTTAGTATTATTACATATAACCACATGCATGTGCATATACATAGATACACACATTATCCATATATACTATGTTGCAATGTTAAGTACATCTAATCTATGATCACTTAACACTAGAGTTCTTATTAAATGATAAAAGTATCCTCTTCTATATCTTTGACTCATTGAAAGTTGAGTTTTCTGTTCTTTGTAGCTGAAAGCGTGTCTGTTCTGACTTATGCTTTTATAGTTCTTCCCTGGAACAACCTCTCTATGTTTCCCTCTTTATATTATGCGCAGATTTGGAGTTGTGCATTTGAAAAATATACAGAAGCTTGCTCATTTTGCTTGCTTGATTGCTAAGTGTGTGATTGTTGAAAAGTGGAAGTCATCTCTAGTTATTGACATTTGGTTTTGTAACCGGAGATGGAAAAGTCTGGTAAGAAAAGAATGGATGTGCATGACATAAAAGACCTCTAGGGTAGAAATAGAGGCAATTTTATATACTTTTCCAGATTATATTTTATGCTCTTTAATTGACTTGTAATTAATTGACTTTCACTTTGGCAGTAGTAGTAGTAGTTTTCCAGAAGATTTTGGAGTTTATTAACTACATCATTTTGGGTTTCAAAATGTTTTATTGTTCAGGGATTTTGTCTTTTGACTGGTTACAGATTAAAGTATTTGCAAAAGAAATTCTCCACATGCTATTTGGAAAAGGAGTGAGGATTTTCCTGCTCATTTTCAGCATATTCTTCATATCCAAAGTTTAAGGCTAAAACTATCCCTTTCGTGGTTCTGAGTTGTCTGCAAGTTTGCTATTCCCTGGATGTCCCATCAGCTGCTTAATAAGGCTGGAGGAAGTTTGACTTTTCTGCACTAAGTGGTTAGCCAAGAGAGTACATATCCTCCACCCAGAGAGAGAGCTATTTCCTCACATGTTGCTTATATTTGTTAGGATAGTCTACATTTCAGTAAGAAACCTCTAGATTTCAGGGCTTTACCCAATGTAAGTTTACTTTTGTCTTAGATAGCAATCCAGTGGGGCTACTCCTGATCAGGAGGTGGATGAATGGGAGTCAGCTCTGGGAGTCAGTCTCTGCAGTCAGTGAAGGACCCTGACTAATAGAGGGGCTGCCATCTTCTGTTCATAGTTGCCCTTGACACTGACATGTAGCCAGAGGAGAATTAAGAGCAAGGAAGATCATGCCTGGTACTATCTCATAAGCTGGGCTCGGAAGCTGTACACAGCACTTCTGCTCACCTTCCATTGGCCAGAACTCAGTTGTATGGGCTTCTCTAATGTAGGAGAGGCTGGTGGCTAACATCTGAATGTTTCCTATGTTGAAATCCTCATCCCCAAAGTAATGTATTACGAGGTAGAGCCTTTTGGAGGTGATCAGTTAGGGCTCTCATGAATGGAATTAGCACACTTAGGAAAGAGGCCCCAGGGAGCTCTCTTGCTTCATACACTATGTGAGGACATAGCAATAAGGCACAGATTTTGAACCAGATGCAGGGTTCTCACCAACACCCTGGCACCTTTGTCTTGGACTTTCCAACCTTTAGAATTGTGAGAAATAAATCTCTGTGGTTTATAAGCCATCTAGTTTATGGTATTTTGTTTATTTTGTTATGGAGGCTTGAATGGACCCTGGAACACACAGTTTGGTTGTGTGCTCAGGGAAAAGAGGAGAATTTAGATTTGGATGCACGACTTGCAGCCTTGGTCCCACTGCCCCTTTAGTTGCACCTTCCATGTCTCCTCGCTCTAGAGATGGTGAAACACAGATGCCAAGTGAAGATGAGAAAGGCTTTTGGCACCTGGTGACTGGGTGGAGACACAGCAAGACCAGGTGTCCTAATCATCCTCCTATTTTACAGAATATGTGGATGGCCTTTCTTCTTCCAACCCATCTCCCACTGGAGCCCAAACACCCTGGACTTCTGACTCCTCCAGAGCTGCGAGCTCAGGCCTTCACGTCAATACTCAGAACCCCGTCTGAACACCCATCCTTTATCACTAAGCTAGATCTTCCTCACCTGGAGGGAGGGGGTGTCAGTTTCAGGGTTCTCTCCTCACACAGACTCTGTATTCACTCATAACCTAAATTTGGTCCCTTTATTCGGCAGTCTCAGCAAATCCTCTTCCTTTTTCCCTTTACAGCAATGGTTCTGAATGTAGAGTGAGGAGGGGAACACTTTTGGCACATTTGGCAACAGTAGAGACATTTTTGGTTATCACAACTTGCTGGGGCGGGGGGGCGGGGTGGGGAGAAGGAGGGTTGCCACTGGCATGTAGTGGGCAGATGCCAGGGATGTTACCAGACATCCTACAATGCACGGGAGAGCCCCCCAAAGAATTCTACATTTCTAAGTGTCGGTAGTGCCAAGATTGGGAAACTCTGCTCTACCATCTATTAGAACGTGGAAATATAATTTATTTGTGTGTTTTTGAAATGTCTATCTCCCTTACTAGATTGAAAGAGATGGTAACTGGTTTATCACTGCACCCACATAGCATGTAACATATAGCATGTCATGTAGAAAGTACTCAACATTTTCCATTCAGTGAATAAAATAATTCCAAATGTAATCCACTCACATATACCAATTTAGAAATACTTTTGATGTTGACTAAGTGTCAGGCACTGAAAACCAAGATGAATAAATTGAAGACTCAGATTCTCTCTCTATAGCCATTTTTATTGTGTCTACTATGTCCCAGGTATTGAACTATATTTCTTATGCAAGTCTCTCATTTAGGCTTCACAAAAACTCTATGGGGTGGGTGTAATATTATCATTATAATTTTCCTACAAATAACATTCAGAGAGGTTAATTGATTATCCTGTCATCACACAGCAAGGAAGTGGAGGAGCCGGGATGTTTAGATCTTTCCAAACTACATCACAGTGTTCATTGCTTTTGAATTTGCTTTCAGCCAAGACTTGGCATTTTTGTTTTATTGGTAGCTGTTATTGGGACTGAAATGCAAAAATCTCTGACAGGTAAGAGGAATAGAATTTATTGTAACCTATTTAAGAATAAGGAAAAAGAAGCTCGGTAAAGACAATTGACTTGCCCAAGAACATATCCGGTAAGTGGCAGAACAAAGAGAGGAAATAAGATGTTCACATTTGCTGGGCACCTGGGTGCCTCAATTGGTTAAGCAACTGCCTTCGGCTCAGGTCATGATCCCGGAGTCCTGGGATCGAGTCCTGCATTGGGCTCCCAGCTCCATGGGGAGTCTGCTTCTCCCTCTGACCTTCTCCCCCTCATAATCTCTCTCCCTCTCAAAAAAGTAAATAAAAATCTTAAAAAAAAAAAAGATGATCTCATTTGCTAACCAAAGACCAGTAGCAATATACCTGTGGTTGAACAAGTTGGGCTCACTGGTAATTGTTTTGATAAGGGAGGACGTACACCACGGGAACCATGGGGTGTTTCTATAGGAGAAGCTTGTTATAAGACTGAGCTTGGAGATTTGGGTGTAGGGCTTTATTCTGGTTTGAGCACTATTAGGAAATAGGACAGTTCTATAGTTGGGCATCTTAGTAACTTTTACTTAGGAGGTCTGAGAAATGGAGCCGAGATAAAGCTGTAATTGATAAAGAAGCAGCAGCTACCCATTTTAGCCACTAAGGAAGATATTTTTGTGGTTTGCACACCATTCTTCAGAGGTCTTTTTGTCTTTGACAAGAGTGATTTTTTTTTTTTTAAGTAGGCTCCATGCACTTCGTGGAGCCCAGCGTGGGGCTTGAACTCACAACTCTGAGATCAAGATCTGAGCTGAGATCAAGAGTTGGACACCTAACCAACTGAGCCCCCCAGGCTCCCCAAGAGTGATCTTATATGATGTTAATGTTCTGTGAAATTGTTAGCTAGAGAATACTAAGGTCTAACATGTGAGTGCTGGTCAGCTAACATGTGACAACTGTCGGGGGCTGCTTTTTTCTTTCTGAAGGATCGTGGTATGTCTGATCCAGTGTTCTTCTCACTCCACTCCACCACCTGCTTATATGCACGCAGTTTTCGCAGTACTCTGTCAAGTTTTACAGGGTTTGGAGAAGGGGCTATGTGAGTCAGGGTGGTGGTGGTGTCTTATGAGTTTCCCCCCAGTCTTACTCTCAGGCTACCTCAGGAGACCACACGTCCCCCATTTGCCCTCAATACTCAGGACTCAGTGCTGAGTCTTCCTTATCAGAACCTACTCCCCTAGAAGATTGGGAACTGACATGCCTTGATTATCAATGATGGGGGACCCTCCCAGAGACCCTCTGCAAGAACAAGATAACAAATTTCATATTTTCTAGAGGATTGTGGAATTTTCATCAGTTTATTTTTGAGGGCTTTTTTTTTTAAAGATTTTATTTATTTATTTGAGAGAGAGAGAGTGCACGGGAGAGAGAGAACACAAGCAGGGGGACCTGGAGAGGGAGAGGGAGAAGCAGACTCCCCACTGAGCTGGGAGCCCGATGCATGCATGGGGCTCGATCCCAGGACCCTGGGACCGTGACCTGAGCTGAAGGCAGACGCTTAACCGACCGAGCCACCCAGGTGCCCCTATTTTTTGAAGTCTTTTATTTTCATTAGAAAAGTAACATATGTTTGCTAAATGACAAACAACATGATAGAATTTTTTTTTTTTTTCTTTTAGAAAAGCCACTCATAGAGATGCCTGCGTGGCTCAGTCGGTTAAGTATCAGGTCATGATCCCAGTGTCCTGGGATCGAGCCCTCCATGTAGGCCTCCCTGCTTAGTGGGGAGTCCTTTTCCCGCTCCCTCTGTAGCTCCCCCTGCTTGTGTTCTCTCTCTCTCTCCCTGTCCAATAAATAAATAAAGTCTTAAAAAAAATAAGTCACTCAAAGTCGCTCCACCTGAAGAAAAACACTGTCGATGTTTTTGAACATTTCTATCAGAATTTTCTTTATGCGTGATCTTGGGGGGGGTGTGTGCATCGTTTTGATCAGACTCGTTATGTAATTTTTGTCCTCTTTTTATTAACATATGAGTATTAGCATATGAGTTGCAAACATGAGTTTTAATATTTAAAATGCCATGCCAAATTTATTTCATACTTTTATTTTGGGGCTTTTACGTCAGTTCTTTTTTAATATATTAAGTCATCCTGTGATAAACATCCTGGTGCAGAAGTCTTGTTGCATATCTCTTTTTTCCAGACTAAATTTCCTACACCAGGGTTAATAAATTGAAGGATACAAATATTTGAAATTCTATTAACATGTATTATTAAATTTGGAGAGTTATATGTTAAGGATAAAAGCGTCAGGCTAAAGAAATGAAAATCTTCTAGTGGAATTCCAGATATGGGCCAGCTGGTTGGTGAAAGGGAAGAAGTGATATGAAACATCAGTTCTTCTGGAAAGCAGTCATTCTTTCCCTTCCAAGACCCAGGTTTTCCCAAAGCCTCTGGAAGGAACTTAGCAGACCCAGAGGGCATGGGGGCTGTGGACCTGGAAGTTAAGAGAGGAAAAAACCAAAGATTCATCTTTAATGCAGTGACCTTGCCTTAAGACTTACATGGCTGAAAGCCATGGTATGATTCGTCTTGTCCCTGAGGCTGTTGAGACCAGGAGAGTGGCTGGTCCTTGTTAGCATTTGCCCAAGATGAGTCATGGGTGAAGAGAAGCACGAGTTGGCATGGCAGGTCTAAGCCGCAATTGGCGTCAGGATCAAGGCTCCCCCTTCTCAGCTGCTTCTCATTCAAGACATCTTAATTCCCCCTTGTTCTCTGGGTGAGGCATTAACTACACAGCCTGAGGGAGCTGGTGAACTCTGGGTGCCACCAGGGGAGAACCACGCTAGCTGATTCTTTCTTTTCTGGGTGGCAATTCTCTCTCTTTCCTGACCTCTGCTATTAAGAATTTCTGAAGCACTTTTGAAAGCCTGCTGTTGCTTGGAACAAGCTTTTGAATCTTAAATGAGAGGTGCAAAGCAAAACGGTGTCAGTTTCAGAAGGCCGCAGGCAGGGGGAAAGCGGGGAGGACCTGGCACTTCTTGGGGAGCCAGGAGCCACCAAGAGCCACAGGGTAGGCAGGTTATCAAGCAGGGAGCAGAGGGATGCATTCTGCCAAGATAGTAGGGAGTAAGTGACTGCTGTAGAATACTAAGAGCTTCTTAAACAGGATACAGATCCCTCGGTAGAAGGGGTGCTACTGTTGTAATGTGCAAATTGGTTATCATGTGTTAAGCTTCAAGAAAGAGAAGGAAGGAAGAAAACTAACATTTGTCAATCTTCTATTAATTATTGGGACCCCACTTGGCACTGATCTTGCACTTTCTCATTTATCCCCCATCCTGCCCTACGAGTTAGATGTATAAATAATATTAAAGCCCATTTTATTGGGGCACCTGGGTGGCTTGGTTGAATGTCCAATTCTTGATTTCGGCTCAGATCATGATCTCAGAGTTGTGAGATCGAGTCCTGTGTCAGGATCTGTGCTGAGCATGGAGCCTGCTTGGGATTCTCTCCTTTTCCCTCTGTGCCTCCACCCTGCTTGTGTGCATGCTCTCTCTCTCAAAAAAAAAAAAAAAAAAAAAGCAAAACCCATCTTTCGTATCAGCAAATTGAATGACAGAGAGGTGTCTGCTTACTGAGGTCATAGAGGTGGATAGGGTAGGAACCAGGATGCAGAGGCAAGACTGATGCTCCTGTAAAATAAATAATTTACAGAGAAATGCATGAAAAATAAAATGCATTGAGAGAAACACTTAAAAAGTTCAATATTTAAGTGTGTTTTATTGAGTTATAATTTACATACCTTAAAAATTCACACATTGTAATGGCAAATGCAATGGTTTTGGTAAATTTATACAATGGTGCAACTAGCATCACAACCCAGTTGTCAAGTATTTCTATCCAAGTTTACTTCTTTTCATGCAATAAAGTTCTATCTGAAAATATGAGTAGAGAAACTACTATAATTTTCATTGGTCTCCCAGGCTATCCTTTTTAGATTCTACAGGAGGGAAGAGGATGTTGATCCAGGATGCAGGGACCCATTACGGCTTCTTAGAGCAAACCAAAGAGGGTGAGATTTCCAGAAATGTGATTCTAAAAATAAGTAATGGCCCATATGACATTCCTTTATGGGCTATGAAATAAACTACATAAGAGTCCTCCTGGTATTAGTCAGTATACATACAACGTTCAAGTTATTGGTCTGTTGTTATAATGTTACAATATTCCACTTATATTCCATGTTGATCTTAAACACTGTAGGTTATTGAAACATTTGGCTATAGAAAATTGAGATGATGGCTCAGTGTATATTGTTCTTTCTATCTGGTTTTGGCTTAGCCAGCACATCCTTCAGTCAGCTGCCTCTGACCTTCCTTCTACCCTTCCCAAGTGTGGTTTATATTCCTCCATAAAATCCTGTAATTACCGCTACCATATTTTTTCTCTCTCTCCGTGGTACTGTTCTTCCAGCTCAATATCTTTCCCATTAGGTTCTAAGCTACCTGAAGGTATAGGAATTTTCCCCCTTCTTTTTCAGTACTAAAGAATTCATGTGGATTCCATTTCTATTGCAGTTCACTTAGAGGTTTGAAAAGATAAAATGCTGTATCTTACTTGAAATTTTTTTTATAGGGAGCTAGAGAAGATTGATTACAAAGTGTTAGCAATCATTACAGTCTAAAGGATAAAAATCTGTAAAAAGAATATAAAATGCCTGAGTTTTTTTTAAAGATTTCATTTATTTAATCATGAAAGAGAGAGAGAGAGGTAGAGGCAGAGGGAGAAGCAGGCTAACCCCAAGGAGCAGGGAGCCCGATGAGGGACTCGATCTCAGGACCCTGGGATCATGACCTGAGCAGATGCTTAACCGTCTGAGCCACCCAGGTGCCCAATATCTGAGTTTTTAATGTAGTTAAGTGGGATAAAGATGAGGTGGTGTGTTGCTGGGGTTTGGGGATGAGAATTGTTCAGAAAAAAGGTTTCCAGTTATAAAAATGTATTTTAAAAACTCACATATATAGTATAGGATTCCCTAAACTTCTATATTAATTAATAATTCTTTATCTTCTCCAGCCTTAAAATTTTGAAATTATCCTAGAAAAGCTTAAAATATGATAATAGGGGCGCCCGGGTGGCTCTGTCGTTTAGTGGCTGCCTTTGGTTCCAGTCATGATCCCAGGGTCCTGGGATCAAGCCCTGCATCCAGCTCCCTGCTCAGCGGGAAACCTGCTTCTGCCTCTCCCACTCTCCCTGCTTGTGTTCCCTCTCTCATTGTGTCTCTCTGTCAAATAATAAATGAAATATTTTTTAAAAAAGATTAAAAAATGTGATAAAGCTTTAAGCATTGGCCCTGAATTTTCCTTTGATCCAATTTTGTGTAATTCCAGTTCTCTTTAAGAAAATATTTTAAAATGTTTAGTATTTTGTCTGAGAAATGACTGTCTTATGTGACATTTGTTTTATCCATAGCAATTTGATTTTCTTTTGGTCACCCTAAGACTGTATGTATTAACTAAGTGAATGTCTGGAGGTTTATTTTATTTTATTTTTTGGAGCTTTATTTTAAATATGAACTTGGATGCTAGTAATTATTTAATCTTTGATGTTCTTGTTATAATATACTTCATAATCTCCTTATACCTTTTATATTTTATATGATGTGCTCTTCAGCTGATTCATATTTATTTATTTATTTATTTATTTTTTTTTAAAGATTTTATTTATTTATTTGACACAGAGAGAGAGATCACAAGTAGGCAGAGAGGCAGGCAGAGAGACAGGGGGAGGAGGAAGCAGGCTCCCTGCCGAGCAGAGAGCCCGATGCGGGCCTCGATCCCAGGACGCTGAGATCATGACCTGAGCCGAAAGCAGAGGCTTTAACCCACTGAGCCACCCAGGCGCCCGCTGATTCATATTTAAACAACTGTTTGCACACCCTCACAAAGTTCCTCGTATTGTTGTTTTGTCTTGTGCTCTAGAAAATATAGGTCACTTTTTGCTCCCTGGCAGCAAATGTAACTGCTTCTGATTTCTTTATTTGTTTGCTTATTTTCTTGTTTATTGGAGCAAGGGCGAGCCTGTAGTCCGGTTGGTGATTAAGGAACTTAATTAGCCCCAATTATCTTTCCAAGGAACTGTGTCTCTTCTTGACTTGGTATTTCCTGGAATTCCTTAACTTACTCTAGGGATAACTGGGGGGCCACAGCAGAGCCACTGCTAACCAGACAGAACACTGGGTCAGCATTTGTGGCCAAGAGAGATGCCGTGTTTTCCTCCACAGGACATGCCGCAGTTTCCATTTTTCATTTGTCTATGGCAAAACAATTTATGTTATACTAAATTGGGGTGCAAGTTCAGATGTAACTATAGCAATTATTTTTATTGGTGATCTTTTCTCTTGGAAGCTGGGGATGGAACAAGGCTCTCACAGGATACCTTGTGGATCTTGGAGCTCCTCATCAGAGTCATAGAGGAGAGATTGGGACTGAATGACACAACTCTCCATGCTCCCTGCAATCCTTAGGGTTTCATCCAACTGACAATGGTGAAACCCTGACTGAAAGAGACTGACCATCACTATTATCTCAGTGGTTTTCTACTACCCCCTCTGTCATGCCTTTTCTCCTCACTTCATGCAATCCATACTTTATTTATTTGGACCTCAGGTGCATAGAGTTAATATTGGTATTTCCAGCCCATGGCACACTATTGACACGATTCCCTCTCTTGTTTTATTTTCATTTTCTCTTTTATGCCTTAGCCTCCCTGCCACTCTTTATCCATGGCTGGATACCTCCCTAGGTACCCTCTCTAATGTATCAGATATATATCCTTGGCTGTGTGTTGATTCTTAGGAAATATAGTGTGTGTGTATATTTTTTAAGTTGGGTTTTGTGCTATAGGCTTTGTTCTGATTTTTTTTCATTCAGTGATTTTTGAGATTTAGTCATGTTGTTTTTTCACGTTGAACATCTAGTTCATTGCTTCTAATCTAGCAGAGTATTCCACACTCTGGTTTTACATTTTAGGTCTCTATTTCTCTAATGAATAAACCAGCCTTCCTCCAAATTCCTGTTTCTACAAACAGAATTCTGATGAACATCTTTGATTATTTTTGAACATCTTTAGGGAATCCACCTCTCCTAAAGGAGAGGGGGTCTTGGGATTTCAAGAGCACGCATATTTATTTTCATTTATCTCCAACCAGATTTATTTCCAAAATGGCCAAATAGGCTCAGAATTCCAGTGGCACCACATGAAGTTTCCCTTTTCTGAATATTCTTGCCAATACTTGGTATCACCCGATTTTCTTACTAATGTGATGAGCAAAAAGTGGCACCTTATTTTTACTTGCATTTCTCTAATTAGTAATGTTAGCTTTTTGGGTATCTCCTTCTGTGGTTTATCTATCCTTATTTTTTTGGTTTAATATTTGTTTTTATTGGTGTTTTTATCTTTTCTATCAAACTTTTTGTATTTGTGGGGGAAAACGTATAATTGGTAAGTAACGATGAATTAGTTATCCTATTTTAGTGTGCCTCTATCTCTGCCTATCTTTTCATCTGCTGACCATGGCTTCCTATCAGCCCTCCTAATCACTGAGTTGATATAATGCCAGCCAAAATAGCCTGGCATATATGGCCAGATCCTAGTAAGCATAGCGTTCCCACTAGCCTTCTTAAATGTCTGAGGATAGAACATTGTGGACACACCTCTGAGAACTCCTGAGAATCTACCTCACAGGGATCCATCTAGTTATCATTGAACAAAATCTTCCTAAAACCTGCAGTATTTTTTCCCTGGACTTAGAGATCTTTAGGGTTGAGCATTTGACCAATCAATGAAGTGGTACTACTATATAAGGGAAAGGCCTTATAAATTGCTCTATAAAGCAAGTGACCCCATCAGAATTAAATGTATACACCCTGCTTTGTTTTTCTTTTAAAAAGCATTTATTTAAGAATATTTATTAAGAAGAATCAGTTGTGAATTCTCATGTAAAGTCTAAGTATCATTCCAAATCCCACCTTTGGAGGTAGCATTTCTTCCAATGATGCTGTACTTGTTCAAAATACTTTTTCAAAATACTTCATATTTTGTAGCTACAAGAAATACAAGTGATTCTAACCTAGGCCACCACAGTTTGGAGCTAGGAATTCTGAACGACGTTTCAAGAGAGCCAAGTTGAGATGCAGCTTTACATTCTTATCTGGGTGCTGTTATGCAAGATATTTATCATCTCTGAATCTCAGTTCTCTCGGGTAATAATGATCCTTCACTCACAGGATTGTCAAGACAACATAGGACAAAGTCATAGCCCAGTGACAGGCACATAACTCATACTTTCAAATATTACTTCTATTGGAATCTAAATTTGTTTAAAAATCATAATGAGCTCCATAGAGAGGCCCTTGTCTAGGTTCTAGAATTTAGAGAGGCAGAATGCACTTGAGTATCACAAAATTTTGTTCTTGATGTTTACCTGTGTCTTAGTGAGACTCCCCAATTGCCTCCTTTTTCTGTGATGGAGGCAAGTCTATCCTGTTTCCCCTCTAAGTAAGCTGGCAGTGCCATCTCTCTGTGGGGGTCACAGCAGTACTAACTTAGGGTGATTATGGAGTGACCTGAGGGTTTCCAGAAAGCCCTTGGTTTCTGCTTGAAGTTAAGTCCCCCCAGTATAACATTCCCTGACGATGGCACCTATGGCTAATGGAAACCGAAAGGTCCAACAAGGACTCTAGGGACAGATTTGTACTCTGCCTTTACCATCCTGATAAAGCAGTCATGGGCTTTTGAAAACTACCTGTCATTGATAGTTCTCTTACATCTAAGTTTTTCTGTGGTCACATTCATTTTTTGGGTTCCAAGAACACAATGGAATAGATCCAGATTCAAATTTTTATTCTCATTTTTGCTAGCCACATGACCTTGAGCAAGTCATTTCCTCTCTTTGAGCCTCCTAAGATAACTTTGCAGGGCTGTTATAAGGATTAAATGAGATAATGCATGAAAATCTTACATGAGGCACATTGTCGGGTTTTAGTAAATCTTATTTCCTTTCTGATTCACTCATCCATAAGAAAAATGAGATTGCTCTGTGAGTTGAAAGCCACGTGTGCCAGGGTCTGATTCCAAATTTGGCATTCTTCTCAGATTCCTATCAGGTACTCTAAAGTGCATTCTTATTTTGACAGATGCTAGACCCTGGATTTACAAAATTCACTCTGTGACTATATGCAAATGCAGCCTTCCCACCAGCTGCCAAATATCAGGAAGACAGCATTTCTCCCAGAGACTATTGATTCATTCTCTTTTGCCACAGTTGCTCAAGCTTTCAGGAGCACCATTGAAAATTTTTAAGTGAAAATCCTTCAAGGGCATGCCATGGCAAGATCCCCTCTTTCTCACTGCTGCTTGAGAAAGATGACTGGAGGAATGGACTGGTGAGAGGTTGAGTGACTCACTCACAGCTTCTGAGATGCTGAGCTAAGCTAGGGTTCTGAGGCCATAGAATCAGAGCACACAGTTTTGAGGGAGGAGACTACATCAGCAATATCAGGGGAGAGGACAGGGCTAACCCGCTCATTAGGGATGATGTGAAAAAGTGGCCTAGTTTGTCAGCAGTGAGGGCCCTCTTCTGCTTAATTTGCCTGCAGTCCATTTGCCAGGCCAGACATCCAGAGCAAGAGCACAGCTCAGCAGTGAAGAAGAGGAAGACAGGACCTGTTTCAAGCAATATGGTACACAAGACTTTGCTGCACAGCAGAAGTCTTTACTCATTCAGGACTGCAGAAGGCAGACAGTTGTATAGAGACCACAAAACCAGAGGCTAGGACACTCAGGGACTCTCTAGTCTGCTTACAAATTTCCTTTGTGTCTCTTACCTGACATCTAGCTCTCTTTTCTAGCTTTGACCTAGGCATTGCCCTTAACTACTCTAAGACTATGAATGAGCTATGACTATCAGAAGCCTATAATAATATTATTATTATTATTACTACTAATAAAAAAATCAGATACTACTAATAAAAAATCAGCTATATTGTGTATGAGTAGGTCTTATCATTTAAAAAAATCAGGCAGAACTGTACAACTTGCTTAAATCATGCATTGGCTAGTGCAGTGGTTAGCTATTGCTGTGTAACAAACAACTACAAACACCTCAGTTGTTTATAATAAGCATTCACTTAGCTCATATGTCTGCTGGCCCACCGGGAGGGTCTCTGCTTCAAGCTGAGGGTCTACCTGGCTCAGATATGCTCCACGGATTTCATTCTGAGGTTCAGAATAAAGGGGCAGAAATTACCTGGAGAAAATTCTTCTCAAGGCAATGGTGGAGCCACAAAAGTGTAAATAGAAATACATGAGATCATTAAAGGCCTGGGCTTGGAACTGGCACTCCTGCCCATTTGTAATTAGTCAAATAAAGTCACATGATCAGCCCAAATGCAAGGGTTAGGGGACTGAGCCCCATCAGTAGAGGCAGGAGGAAATATCTTTTTTCCAAATGCTCCTCGCATGGTACTTACAGGGAAGGGTGACGAACTGGAGCCAGTAATCCTAGCCAGGAATTAATAGGGAGACCTGAACTTAGGGAAGACCTGAATAGGGAGACCTGAATAAAATTCTATTTTTATTAAATGTAATTCCTATTTATTTACTTTTCAAGTCACTTTGTGGTTTGTGCTACTGGATTAATGGCTAATGTTTCCCTCAGATGCACACATACCAAGCACAGTGGGGTAGGAAATACCTTTGCATGTGTTATTTCTCTGTTCCAGTTAACATTCATGAAGATAAGCCAAGAACCGAAACTTAGGTGTGAAGTTCAGAGTTTGTGTTAAAATGTTTTGCTGAAGAGTAACATATATTCCAAAAAGTGCACAATCATGAGGATATAGATTAAGGAGTTTTTACAAACTGACCCCAACAGTGTAATCAGTACCTAGATCAACTGACAAATATAACCAGTGTCCTTGGAGTCCACTTTATGCCCTCTTTCATTCATTATCTCTCAAGAGTAGCCACTGTCTTGATTTATAATGCTATTGATGAAATTTAGAACTTTATATAAATGGATTGAATCATAGACCAGATTCTGTCTTTTGAGTCTCCAGGCTCTCTTTTATGTGTCTCTTCATATGCCTTTCCAAGTTTATTTATTTGTTTGTATATATGTTATTGAATTATAATTGCCATATGATATTATCTTAGTTTCAGGTATAAAACATGGTGATCCAAAATTTTTAATATATTATGAAATGATTATCTTGATAGGTCTAGTTACCTTCGGTCACAAGAGCCTCTACTTTTCACATCTTCCTGGTTAAGGGAATTTATTGATTGATAGTAATGCCAGTGTGCAGGCATTTAAAATTTCCAAGTTTATTTATTTGTTTGTATATATGTTATTGAATTATAATTGCCATATGATATTATGTTAGTTTCAGGTATAAAACACAGTGATCCAAAATTTTTAATATATTATGAAATGATTATCTTGATAGGTCTAGTTACCTTCGGTCACAAGAGCCTCTACTTTTCACATCTTCCTGGTTAAGGGAATTTATTGATTGATAGTAATGCCAGTGTGCAGGCATTNTGCCTCTCTGCCTACTTGTGATCTCTCTCTCTCTCTGTGTCAAATAAATAAATAAAATCTTAAAAAAAAAATAAAATTATTTTGTCTCCGAATACCAGTGGAAGGTATGTCCCCTGGTATAGATTTTTGTGGGCAACCATGTGAAGGTGGGGGCCGTCGTTCAGATTTTCTACATTTTGACTGATTTTTCTACCTAGTTATTCTATTGTTTTTGAGAGAGATATGTTAAAATCTTCAACTAGTATGGTGGATTTATCTCTCTCTCTTTAGTTCTGCCAATTTTTGTTTCATATACTTTGCATTTTTATTATTATATGTATATACACTTATAATTGTTATATCTTCCTGACATACTGATCCCTTTATTACTTTTATTAAAGAGTCTCTCTTGGTCTCCAACCCGTTAACCAATTTGAAAGAACTGAGCTTATCATCTCCAGGGCTCAGAGAGGGCAGAGTAGGGTGAGAAGTGGGGCTGGGGCTGGGGGAGGAGACAGAGAATGAACAGCAGGGTCCCTACAAGGCTCCAGGACAGAGAGTGTGGAGAATAACATTTAGGAGCCCAGCTTCTGGAGCCAAACTGCCCAGGTTCAGACCACGCCTCTGTCGCTTAGCAGCTGTGTTACTAGTTACATATCCAGTGCCTCCATTCCTCTTCTACAAAATGAACTTGAAAATAGTGTCTCTCTCATGGGGCTGTTTTGTGAGGGTTAAATGATTGTATGTAAGTCACTCAGAAGGTGCTGGGCGCATCATAATATGGAGGGGATGCTCTTATTTCTATAGTCCAGTGGTCTGGAAATCTTGCTTTTTTAAGCTCTGTAGTGTTTGTGACATATTGCTTTGGTGTTTCAGTAACTTTGAAGCAAATATAGAGGATAGGACTTGCCAGGACGCTGGTGTGTGAGTGGAGGAGAGACAACATCAGCCCTAGAGGTCAGTGATTGGCAGGGCCACTGGGATCCAGCCAGAAACAAGAGGCACTCTCCTTTGCTGGGAGAGGGTTCAGGGATGTAGACTCTATTTTTCTGAGTGCATATGTGGGGGCACATATGACGGTGCTAACCTAACAATTCCATGGGTTTTGCTGCTAATTCTAGATGTTAGAAAACCAACAAAATGAGGAGAAAGACTGAAAAAGTGGCTTGTTTGTACGCAAGTATTTACCATCATTCACATATGTTAGTTATCATTTAAGTATAATTATCAAGCAGCATAACATGAATGTGGTTAGCATTTCATGGATTATTTTATGAGGGCTAGGAACTCAGCTTGTTTTTTTGCATGATTTTCAAAATTTGTTGTCCACATGGGATGACAATCAGCAGAAGCTTCAGTAAAAAGTAAAATAGATATGGGTACCGATTACTACCTCCATTGCTAAGTGAGTGGGTAACTTAGGGTTCTCAGTAAATGGGTGTATGACTTTTCTCTCTACATGGATTGCTGAACCACTTTAAGATCCTTGGAGGTGAGGTCCTTCTTCTTTTTACCAATGAATAAGATTGGAGTTCCAAAGAACGATTATTGACAAAAGAAGGAGGGAGAGGACACTGGGTGCAGCACAGAGCTCAGTAAATATTCATAGGGTAATAGATTGAGCAGCCTGGCAAGAGTCAGGTTCACGATTTTCTGCCTTTAAAATGCCATTAGCTTTTTCTACTTATGTCAGAATGATGATGCATTGGTAAACATCAGCCCCTCGGTGTCATCTCTCCAGAATTTCCTTATCATTTTTACTTGCCTTCACTGTCTTCCCAGTAAAGGGCTCCCATGAACTGATATGGTTCATAAGTCGCAACATCCCTTAGAAAGTTTCTTTTGTCAATTAGGAATATGTTTAGTTGAAAATAAAAGAAAGGCCAACAGAGAGAAGTTTAAACAAGGGGTTTACTTTTCTCACTCAATGAAAAGCAGAGAGGCAGGCTGGTGCGGCCGTCCAGGGATGTCCCTGGGGACTCAGGCTGTTTTCCTATTCTCCATCCTTTCCGGGTCAGGCTTTATCCTCGTATTTGTCAACTCATGGTCAGAGGTGGCTCAGCATCTAGACCTCTAACCCTCACGATTGCAGGAAGAAAGGTAAATGGGAGAGGAATGTCTTTTTAGCAAGGCTTAACTCTTTTATGCAGGGACTTTTCAAATTGCCTTCGGGACTTTTGCCCATATTTCATTGGTCAGACATATACTATCGGACCACCACTGTGTGTATAAAGGAGGTTGAGAAGTCACATATTTTTAAATGGCTATATTGCTGCCCTGAACAAATCAGGTTAGTAAGAAAGAAGTATGTGTGTGAGTGGGGTGCAGGGGGGAGGGGGGTGTGGTTGAGACGGGGAGGAGTGGCGCTTGGGTAGACAGTTAACAATGTCCATGACCAGAATTCATTTGTCATGTGGTTTTAGTAATAGGTCCTCCATTCTCACCCTTGACACATCTGGGAGACTGCCTTGCTTTATGCCCATACAGACATGAATAAGGCAGAATTTATAAGCCAGTGGGTAGCTTTATCAAAGAGTCCTGGAGGTAAGCTCGACTCTCTGCTTCTTTTTCATCTGTCTTAAAGAATAAGAGACTCCCTAAGAACAAGATGTTCGTCTATTTTGCAGAAGGGTCTGAGACAGTAATTGGAGTACATGTTGCAGGCGAAAATCGCCCCTCCTGCCGTTGCTCTGGGAAACAATAAAGAGGATCACTGTACTGTTTGCTGGGACTCACCCTCTGCCCTAAGAATATCATTCCTGAGTTCTTCCCCCTTATGTCCTAACAGCATGCCACCCCCTCTCGCTGATCCGGTATACCAGAGTACAGCCTGTACATTTCAGTACACTGAAATGATGGCATCATAATATCAGCCCCTTGGAAGAGGCCTCTTTAAGAGCCCCTTTAAGAGCCTCTGCATTCCATAGCCTTTTCTGTTGTACATCACTTTAGTTGGAGTTTCACAGTTACTTGGTTGGTGTAGCAGTAGGAGGACAAATTTCAGTTATTTTCTTTGTAGATAAACAGACTTGATGAAAGGCGAGGATTTGGGTAAGGCCATCTAACCAATATTTGCCCAACTTCTGACCCTAATCCATTAAATGAAGAAACCCACTTATGGAACCAGTTCCTGCTTCTTTGAAAAAGGCACAAATGCTGGCTGACATTTGTGGTGATTGGATGCCCACCTCCTGCTTTATTATCTTTTATCCCTGAATCCCTATTTTTGACTTTGCAGATCTTCTTAATTTGACCATATTTGGGACCGTTTTCATCTCTCTCCTTGATCTTGTACCTAGCTTCCACCATAGTTGCCAGTTTGATGTGCCCGGATGGACCCCTTGCCCTAAGCGAGCCCCGCCCACTCATGGCACCTCATCCCACGCCACCTTGGGTCACTTATCATATGATCATGGGGAACAAGTCATTCTACATCCTTTGTACCAACTTGCCTCTTCGTCCTTGTGCCGTCTTACAAACCACAATGCAATCCTGTTTGGAATGAAACCATAACCAGAATGCTACTATTCTAATCTATTCTAATACTACTAATACTACTAATAGTAGTATTACTATTAGTATTACTAATACTACTATTGTAATTATCTAGAACAAAGACAGACTTACCAGGCTGGCATCACCTCTTACATTCAGGTCATTACTGGTCCCCTGCAGCACTTCTCCCAATCCCATGGCAGGAAATCAGATTTGTGCTCTTGCTTTTTCTCTTCAGTCCCACCAATAGCTTTCTCCCCTTTCAGATCCACCTAGGAGTTCCTAAGGTTTGCATGCTTTGTGTTCCCTGTTCTCCATCCCTTTGGTTCTGAAAAAACTGTGTAGCCACTTGAGTTCTCCCACCTTTCACTGCCAGGGTCCTGGCCGATGAGAGTTTTAGTTAATTCTTTTGGACTACCTTTTTATCCCTGTCCTCTGTGCTCTTGTCGCTGGCAACAACGTTCCCAGTCCCTTGCATCTAATTTTTAGTATCTCTGTTTTGCTTCTTCCAACAAAACTGTGTCGTGATGAGATGGGAAAACTCGGAAGGAAACAATCCCGGATGACAGCAGGCCCTCATTGTATCTGCCTTCTTGATTCCATCTCTGCCTGCCAGCTGTCCCCATGATTTCCCTGTCGACCGCAGCTTCCTTAACAGGGGCCCCTATGCCCTATTTCTGGAAGAGGTTACTACTGGCATCTCTCAGTTATTCTCCAGCTGATAAAGATGAAGTAAGAGCAGGTGGCCAGCTTTCTTGGCCCAGAGCCAGGAGGTAGAAAGGTTGAATAAAAAATTGGAATCCTTTTTCGGAATTTCAAAGTGAAAATCATCTCAGATTGCACGTTGTGCCTTGGAAGAGAAAAACGCTGTGCTGTATCTAATGGTTAATGGGAAGTAGAGCAAAAGAATGAGAGGTCCAATAGAAGAAGCACAAACTAGATTTCGGTAACCTCTGTGTGATTCAGAACCAATCAGTTTACCTCAGCTATGCCTGAGTGTTATTCTTCAAGTCTTATTCTCAAAATGTATTTGTAAGTAGGAATCGTTTTCCCAGACTGATCCCAGGTTCCAAGCTAGAGGCTACCCAGTGTGTGCACTCTTTTTATGAAGAGTCTGCCTGTTTAGCACCTTTTCTTTTAAACACTATGCCTGTGTTCTCCCTTTTTGTGAATTGGTCTGGCAGAGTGCAGTGGTTCTCAAATTTGAGTGTGCAACAGGGTCACCTGGGAACCTATTAAAAACAATAGATTACTGGGCTCCAGCCCCAGAGGTTTCCTTTGTTTCTTTGTTTATTTCAGAAGGTCTGGGGTGAAGCCGGAAGATTTCCATTTGTACTGAGTCAGTCATGTTGATGCTGAAGGTGCAGGGTCCACACTTCCAGAAACTTGGTAGTGGAATGAGCAGATGTTTGGCACACAGGCGTGAGTTCAAATTTTGATTCTGGTCATTTACTGTTTATGTGACTCTGGGCAACTTATTTCATCAGTGTAAGCCTTGGTTTCCTCACCCATAGTCAGGACAAAAATACTTGTATTTCCTATGGTTGCTGTGAGATTTAACTTCTGCTGTCTACCAGTGTCTGGTATCTTGCCAAAATTCATTTCCTATTGCTTGTTCTTTTCCACCTCCATTTGAAATCTTTCAGGAAAATAATCCAATAATGGATTATCTTGTAGATAGTGACCATAATCTCATAAGCAGAATTGAGGGAAATTTAACTCCTAACAGCTTCCTGGAAGGACATAATTTTAGTGAGTTTAATAAAAACTTTTTGGAACACTCAAGAAAGTATTTCATAGGAATCTTCCCATCTAAAACTCTCAAATATTTTTCAGTGAAAGTGTATTTGGCTGATATGTTAGCCTCTGTTATACCTTCAGAATCCCAAGACAATCAGACTAGAACTAAAATGAGGCATAAAATCTTGAGGAAATAGGTAATTGTTATTCCTTTCCATTTCCTCTTAACTTAAACATATGGGATTATGTATCTGAGTAGGTACCTATTACTGAAGAAATGACCTATTCTTACAGCCTGGTCATGTAACAAGTCATAGGGATGAGAGAGCAAGGACTTCTGGATTAGACAAATACAGAAATCATTAGGAGAGTTGGGAACTATTACGATATTATTATTAAGGGGAAGTGTTCAAATATTCCTTCAATCCAGAGTCACAAACTCAAATATCTGAAGTTGTTCAGATATGAGACTTTGTTATGACTTATCTCATTGTACTACTTTAAATTACATTTATTTCACTCAGATTCACTTTTATTTGTTTTTTATATTGAACCCATATGGAAAGAAATCACTCTATGGGAGAGCTGACAACACTGACTCCATTTTTGGGCCACCATCTTGTTTATGCCTATGCAGTAGCCTCCCTTGGGGTGATGTGTTCAAGGCCCCATGGAGGTTAGTGTATGCCCTGATCAGAATGTGGGAAGGCTTGTTCTCCCTAAATAAGCCTTGATCTTTGATCCTCCCTAACGTGACACACTTAGCTCCACTTTAGCTAACTGGTAGAGCTGACACAGATGGTGCCACTTTAGATAACTACCCTTTGACCTCACCACAATGCCCCTCACTGTATAAAAGCTGTGGGTTAAAGACCAGACTTGTCGAAGAATAAGGGTTTCATTACTGACAAATAGTTGTATACTGCCCGGATCGTTGTCTCCCCGATTTTCCCATCAGTAAGTTACCCTGAATAAGACTGTAAGTGGTATGGGGTGGCTTGGGTGTGGAGGACACCCTACTCTCTTCCACCTTCTAACACATTTCAACAAGAAAATACGCTTCCTCTTATTGTCTTCAAACACATGCTGCCTTCTTTTTTAATCTTTCAACTTACTTTAGAGATGTGGAAGAAAAACAATCTCACTTTTAACTCTTTAATAAAAATGGCAGCACAAGTGAGGTGATAAAAGGAAACTTACTCAGTCTCAGGATAAAGGAGATAAAAAGAAGGATAAGGAAGGACTGTGAACAAATAAAAACTCATGTCCTGTTTGCAGGGGCAGTGGCTACATGCCTGGAGCAGATTTCCATCATGGGAGAATGTAGGTTCCTTGTTGCCGTATTTTGATATTTTTAAAAGAAGTGGTAAATGAAGGTTTTTTTTGTGAAAATAATTTTTCACGTTAAATTAATTAATTAATTAATTAAATTAATTAAATACCATCAAGGAATCACTTTGTATGTGAGATAGAATCTGCTCGCTGGTTCTGTCCCAGGCTGCTAGGTTTCTCCCTCAGCTTCAATGCATCCCGAAAGTTCTCTGAAAAGGCAAGCTGGTTATAATCACTGTGGTTCAGGAGGTTGAGAAGCAAGGCCAGACTCAGAAGATGTGGATTTCAGACTTGACTTTAGTGGTTAATCTACTACAGTTACTCCCCAGGCTGGGAGGTGATGTTTAAAAGTCTCTAATAAAAGGAAAACCATCTGGGTAAAATAAATTGATGTTACCTTTTAATATCTTGAGCTTGTGTCACTTTGCAATCTTTTGTGACAAGTGTTGACATGGCATTCCTTTCCTTTTAAAAAAGCCTTTAAATAAAAATATTAACTTATTACACAGAATGTCTTTCCCTTGATTTGTGTCTTCTTCAATTTCTAACATTGATGTATTATAATTTTCAGTGTACAGACTTTTCACTTCTTTGGTTAAATTTATTCCTAGGTGTTTTATTCTTTCAGATGTGATTGTGAAATGGAATTATAGTCTCAATTTGTTTTTCTGATAGTTCATTGTTAGTGTATAAAAACACAACTGATTTTGTATATTGATTTTTGTATCCTGGAACTACTGAATTTGTTTATTCTAACAGTGTTTTGGTTCTATATTTTCTATAC
This sequence comes from Ailurus styani, assembly GCA_002007465.1. Classification (NCBI taxonomy): domain Eukaryota; kingdom Metazoa; phylum Chordata; class Mammalia; order Carnivora; family Ailuridae; genus Ailurus; species Ailurus styani. The sequence goes on along the minus strand of LNAC01001484.1, from coordinate 31,632 downwards.
ATATGTCCATATATTTTCTGTATCATGTTATGTCATCTGCAATTAGAGATAGTATTACTTCCTTTCTGATTTGGAAGGTTGTGTGTTTTTCTTGCCTAACCGCTCTGCTTAGGAATTCCAGTACTATGTTGAGTAATTGTGGTGAGAGTAGTCATCTTTGTTTTATTCCTGATCTTAGAGGAAAATCTTTCAGCTTTTCACCACTGAATATGATGTTAGCTATGGGCTTGTTGTATATGACCTCTATTATGTTGCTGTACATTCCCTGTATTCCCAGTTTGTTGAGAGTTTTTATCATGAAATAATATCAAATTTTATCAAAAGCTTTTTTGCATTTATTGAGATAAATGTATGATTTTTATCCTTTGTTTTGTTGATGTTGTGTATCACATTGATGTACAGTTGTTGAACCATCCTTGCATCACTGGCTGTGATCCCACTTGATCATAATGTATGATCCATTTAATGTGCTATTGAATTTGGTTTGCTAATATTTTGCTAAGGATTTTTGCATCTACGTTCACCAGGAATATTGGCCTATAATTTACTTTTCTTGTAGTGTCCTCATCTGGTTTTGGTAATAAGGTGACACTGCCCTCATAAAATGAGTTTGGAAGTTTTTCTCCTCTTCTATTTTTGGAAGAGTTTGTGAAGGATTGGTATTAATTCTTTAAAAGTTGGTGGAATTTACCAATGAAACTGTTGAGTCCTGAACTTTTCTTTGTTGGGAGATTTTTGATTACTTATTCAATCCAATTACTAGTTATTGGTTTCCTCAGTTTTTCTATTTTTTTTTTCATGATTCAGTCTTGGTAGGTTATTGGGTTCTAGGAATTTATCCATTTCTTCCAGGTTTCTAAATTGTTGGTATTAGAGATCACTTATGATTCTTTGCATTTCTATCAGTTGTGATGTTTTCTATTTCTAATTTTGAGTCTTTTCTCTTTTGTCTTGGTTAATCTAGCTAATGTCTATTTGGTTTATCATTTTAAAAAGCTCTTATTTTGGGAGCACCTGGCAGAGTCATTTAAGCATCTCACTCTTGGTTTCAGATCAGGTCATGATCTCGTGGGTGGTGGGGTGGAGCCTCTTGTGGGTCTATGCACTTCACAGGAAGCCTGCTTGAAGATTCTCTCCCCCTTTCCCTCCCCACCCTGGTGCACTTCCTATTGTCTTTTTAGTCTCTATTTCATTTGTTTCATTCAGATCTTTATTTCCTTCCTTCTGCTACCATTGAGTTTAATTTGTTCTTGTTTTTCTACTTCCTCGAGGTATGAAGTTAGGTTGTTTATTTGAGATCTTTTTTTCTTAATGTAGGTGTTTGTTGCTATTAAGTTGTCTCTTAGAACTGTTTTTATTGTATCTCATAAGTTTTGGTATGTTGGGTTTCCATTTAATTTTGTCTCAAGATAATTTTTCATTTCTCTTCTGATTTCTTCTCTGACCCATTAGTTGTTTAGCAGAATGTTGTTTAATCACCGCTTATTTGTGAATTTTCCAGTTTTCTTCTTGTAATTGATTTCCAGTTTCATACAACTGTGGTCACAAAAGATGCTTGATATGATTTTAATCTTTTGAAATTTATTAAAGTTTGCTTTTCAGCCTAACGTATGATCCATCCTGGAGAATGTTGCGTGTGTGCTTGAGAAGAGTGTGTATTCTGCTATTGTTGGATGGAATGTTCTATAAGTGTCTGTTAGGTTGATTTGGTCTAACATGTAGTTTAAGTCTGGTGTTTCCTTACAGCTTTTCTCTCTGGATGATTGGCCAACTTATCTTTGACAAGCGTGCAAAATAAATTTGGTGGAGAAAGGATGGTTGTTTGAACAAATGGTGCTGAATGCATCTGGAATTCATCCATGTTGTGTATTTCAACAGTAATTTCTTTTTTATTACCAAGAATTATTTCATTGAGTGGATGTGCCACATTTTATTTATCCTTTTGTCAGTTGAAGCAGATTTGGGTTGTTTTTGATGATTATAAATGTTGTATAAATAATCATATGTAGGTTTTTGTGTGGACATAGTTTCATTTCTCTTAGGTTAATAATACCTAGGAGTGGGATTATTTAGTTATATGGTAAGTGTATGCTTAACTGTGTAAGACATTGATAAATTGTTTTCTAAAATGGTTGTAACCTACCGAGTTTCCATAAGCAATATATGTGTCTTCCCATTGCTCTGTGCTGTCATTTACAACACAGACATTGGTATTGTCATTATTTTTCATTTGTCCATTTTATTGTGTGTGAAGCAGCATGTCATCGTAGTTTTAATTTTCTACTTTCTAAAGGTTAATAATTTTGAACAATGATATCTAATGTCTTATTTGATATATGTATATTTTCTTTGCAAAGTATGTTTATTTTGGGGGGGTTGTTTGTTTTCTTATTGAATTTTGAGTGTAGTTCTTATATATTTGGAATACAAGTCCTATATCAGACATGTAAGTTGCAAATATTTTTCACAAGCTTGTGGCTTATCTTTTCATTCTCTTCATGGTGTCTTTCAAAAAGTTGAATAGCATTATCTACAAAAGCCAAATTATGGAAATAGCCCAAATCCCTATGGACTGATGAATGGATAAAGGTGGTAAACACACACACACACACACACACACACACACACACACACACACACACACACAATGGAATATTACTCAGCCATAAAAAAGAATGAAATCTTACCATTTGCAACAACATGGATGGAGCTAAAGAGTATTATGCTAAGTGAAGTAAGTCAGTCAGAGAAAGACAAATACTGTATGATTTCATTCATTTGTGGAATTTAAGAAACAAAACAAATGAGCAAAGGGGGGAAAAGAAGAGAGAGGGAGAGGCTAGCCAAGAAACAGACCCTTGACTATAGAGAACAAACTGATGGTTACCAGAGGGCAGGGGGTGGAGGGATATGTGGAAAACAGTGATGGGGATTAAGGAGTGCACTTGTCATGATGATCACTGTGTATTGTATGTAAGTATTGAATCACTACATTGTACACTTGAAACTACTATTACACTGTATGTTAACTGGAAATTAAATACAAACTTAAAAAAAAGGTAGAGCAGAAATTATACATTTTTGATGAAAAGCAATTTATCATTTTTTGTTCTTACCAACTCTGCCTTTGGTATTGTATTTAAAAAATCTTTGCCTAATTCGATGTCAAAAATTTTTCTTTAAAATTTTCTTCTTGAAGTTTTATAAGGTTAAGTTTTACCTTTAGGTGTATTATCCATTTTGATTAATATTTGTGTGATGGGTAAGCTATGGGTCAAGATTCTTTTTTTTAGATGAATGTCCGATTGTTCCAACATCATTTATTTCATTTTATGTTCACTGATATCTCTTCATGTACACAAACATACACAGAGGTAGAGAGAGAGAAAGGAGGGGCAGTGGGGAGGGGCAGAGGAAGAAGGAGAGAGAGAATCTTAAGCAGGTTCCATACCCAGTGCAGAGCCTGATGCAGGGCTTGATCTCACGATGCTGAGATCATAACCTGAGCTGAAATCAAGAATCAGATGTTTAACTGACAGAACCACCCAGGCGCCCCTCTCTTCAGCTATATTAACACCCATATTAACACCTAAGATAGCATTCAGTTATCTTTAACACCTCAGTTGGATTTTCATTTTGTTAAGCTTTTTATTTCTAAAACCTTAATTTGTTGATATTTTAAATTCCAGTTCTTCTTGATATAAAGGTATTTTTTGTTTATCTTTAGTTTTATCTTTTATTTCTTCAAACATTTCATTTATATTTTTATATTTTGTATCTGATAATATAGCATATTGTCATGGTGATTTGTTTCCCTGTATATTGGTAGTTTTGGACTGTGAGATCATATCTAATTGACCACCTTCTGTGAGATTGCTGAGAGCCTCAACTGGAGTTGCTGTCACCAGGTAGGACTTGTGTATGTGTTTCTACTGGGAGTGAGTGGGGGTACTGATCTAGAGCACTTTAATTTCTTTTGAGAATGTAAGCCTAATATAGAGGACTTAACTTAGGTTCCCACCTTGCCATAAGTTTAGTCCCCCTTTTCTAATGCTGGTTTTGACATTTTCCCTTAAGGAAACACAGGTTTTTGATCTTCCTCATTGCTCATCTTTCTGATTATAGCTTACTTACTCTTCCTCCCCCTCTTTCCACCTAACACAATGTATTTGGTGCTATGCCTTACTTTCTTGTGAGCTCAGCAATGTTTTGGAAGGATTGATTTTTTGTTATTTATTCAGGATCTACTTATATTTTAATGAGTGTGCTTTTCAGAATATGTATTAGCCATACTATGGGAAGAAGAGATCTGTTTTATTCCTCCCCCCGCCTTTTAAATACAGTGCCTGGAAATGATCCCATAAGTCACACCTGAATATTTTTGTTATACTTGAGACAAATAATTCACTATTTCAGGTTCACAATCAAAGTGGGTTTGAGATCAGCCTTTCTTCCTGTTTTTCATAGCCATCTTGTATTGACAGAGTGGGTGTAGACACACCATCAGCCATTCATCTTCAGAAAGTCTGTAGGAAGAAACATTCAGAAAACAAGCCAATTGCAGAACATCATTTGTTCTCTATGCCCCCTTGGGATGGAGAACATTAACTTCTTTTTACTCAGTCATCTTGGGGAAAAAAAAACATTGTTAAGCAACATTCATCAGCATATGCTGTACCCTAGCTAGAAACAATAATGACTTCTATGGTCGTAGCTTCTATGACAGGTGAATGGGTATTTGCTGGAAAGCCTGGGTTCTCTTCTTTACTCCGGGAAAGATGGGTGGAGTGTTTAACATGTCTCCTGAACTTTAATCTCCTCCCTCTTTAACTATGCCACATCTTAAGTAAGCCAGAGAGGGCTAACAAGAACTGGATTCAGATGTGGATTTAGTGCAAAACTGTGAGGAAGTTGCAGTCAGGGGAGTAGCTATATTACCTTTGCAGAGATCACTTTTCTAATAAGCATGACTTTTCCCCCTTAATTTGTGTGCTCTTTTGTTTAACACAAAGTTGGTCTTTCCTTCCTTTTTCTCTATAAATGTATAACCAAGTTTTTATTCCTGAGAAAAGAAATAAGGTAATTGATTACATGCTCATTGTAAGACATGTTCTTATTTTTCCTGAAATTAACACCATGAACAGACAGAGAGATTGTGTGCATGTGTGTGTGTTTGTGTGTGTTTTAAAGATTTTCATTTATTTATCAGATAGAGAGAGCACACAAGCAGGGGGAGTGGCAGGCAGAGGGAGAAGCAGGCTCCCCGCTGAACAAGGAGCCCAGTGCGGGACTTGCTCCTAGGCCTTTGGGATCATTAACTGAGCCGAAGGCAGGTGCTGAGCTGACTGAGTCACCCGGGTGTCCCAGGTCCTGTGTTTTTAACAAAGATAATAATTTTTAAAATTTATCCCAAGGGTACACTGTGTCAGATTAAAATTTCCAGATAAATACAGATTGCCTTTATTTGTATTTGCTAAATGTAGCAGCCCTAGTCAGAAACCATGTTAGGGACTTTAGATAATTTTCCTTGACTAGTTATCACAATTCTACGAAGTAGGACAAACAATGACCAAACTGGAATTTGAATCCAGCTGTGTGTCTTTCCTGAATCTAAGCCTCTGCTCTGCTTATTCAGACCACTGAATCTAGAAGTCCAAATAATAAAGGCCAGTGAGAATACACAGTGAGACTGATACTCACTTGTACTGAGTTGATCTTTCCTTTTAAGAAGAAGGCAACTTGTCTTACCTAGGAATTAAGCCTCTCCCAGAAGTCAAAGGGGACCTTGAGAGTAAAATTGTCAAAAGACTCAAATACCCAGAATAAGAGGTAAGAGTGAGAAATCTTATTTTCCTGAACTTTTCATTTGTTCTCTGTGGTTTGAGTATAGTATATCCTAAAACATGATTTTCATAAATGGCGTAGTGGTAGCTAAAAATCTAAACAGAAAGCTATTCTCCTCCACTCCCACAGCAAGCAAACCATTCACCACCTCTTTGCATAATGATCTTTGATTTCCCTTTCAACAAACATTCTGTGACTTAATAAAGTGAATGAATTTTTCCTTTTTAAGTTACAACAAAAAGGAAATGTCAATTTTTCTTTAATTTTAAAAAACATAAAAAGTTTATTCCAAATAAAATTATAGTTATGGTCATATGATCATTGAAAGGCTTCAAGACAAGCCATAGTTCATGCTTGTGAACCAATCTGTGAGAACTAAACATTTCCCAGTGGGAAAATCCAGCCCATAGGTCTGAAGTGTCCTCTCAGTGGCCTTTCTGTTGGCCCAGTATAGTGATAACAGTGGCCATAAAGATGAAGTGAGGTCATACCATTCTTCTAGTGAGGAAGATATAAATGCAGTTTAGCGCAGTGTTTCCGGGCTTTGGCCACTCATGTATCACCTACAGGATTTTTGCAGTATCAATTTTCTTCTGTTATTTACTTATTATCTTTCTTTAAGTCAACTTGTTTTTTTATTTAAAAAATAAATTTAGTCTTATCCTTAACAATAATATCCATGAAATTGAGTTTGATAAAGTGATTATATATTTGTATCTAATAAATATTAAATCACGAATATAACTTAAAATTTGAAATATTTCTTTGTGAGCTACTCAAAGTCACCCAATATACCCATGTACCTGTGGTGGTATGTTTACAATGCTTTGGGAAATACTGAGCAAAGGTCAAGAAACTTAGGCTAGTTGCCTGTTGGTGAAAATAAAGTTCTATTAGAACACAGGGCTCTTCAGTTTTGTATTGTGTCTGGTTGCTCTCATATTACAATGGCAGAGTTGAGTAGTTGCTTCAGAGGCCTTATGTGTTACAACACTGAAAATATTTAGTGTATGCCCTTTATAGAAAAGTTTGCCAACCCCTAGCTGGGAGGAACACTTCCTAATTGGATTTTGTACATTTCTATGGACTGCGCTCTGGTTTCCATTCGTGATCTAAGTCCTCTTCTCCTTAGAAGTATCTTTCATGAGAAGAGACTGTTTCACCTTCTGTGAGGACCAGACTAGAGAAAATTCACTTCTGCGTAGGCTGAACCCACAGTGTCTAATGAAGGTCTATTGATAGATCGCCACCAAATGTCAATTTACTGCAGGAACTAGCTGTCTCATTATCCCCCAGCCAGCTGGACTGAACGTTCCTGCACTATTCTTCTCTCCAGTCTTCAAAATGGCAGTGACATAAGATGAGATTTAAAGCTTGAAAACTGACTTTGAATAAAAATCCAATGTTGCTGTGGTTGTCACCTTTAGCTCTGATATCTATATTCCTGGCAAGTGTGGGCAGCTTCAGTTTGAGGTAAAGTTGAAAATTGTTAAGCAGGAAAGTAATTTTCATCAGGTAAAGTAGGGAGAACAACTGTGAAGTTGTGTCTCCTTATATTATACTGTTTGTCATTTTTTAAAAAAGAATTTATTTATTTGAGAGAGTTTGAGTGGGGGTGGGGAGGTAGAGGCAGAGGGAGAAGGAGAAACAGACTCTCCACTGAGCAGGGAGCCCAGTAACACATGGCTCGATCCCAGGACCCCAGGATCACGACCTGAGCCAAAGGCAGATGCTTAACTGACAGCCACCTGACAGATGCCCCTACAGTGTTTGGTATTTTTTCCCCCTTTAATTGTTTCTTGTGTAAGGGACTGAAAATCCTTACTTAAAAGCAAATGAGAACTCCTAATTTTGAGAAGAAAAGAGAAACGGTCATGTGTATATGTATTAGCTATTGTTTGTTCTGAAAGTGTTTTTTATGGTTTGTATTGTTATAGTTCATTGGATAAGAGCATTAAAATATGTAATATGAATCCAATTAATGAGGTAAGAAGTCACAAGTGTTTTTAGTACAGGCCTATTTCTTCAAGGGGTTTGTGGACTAACAAATTATGAACAAAGGAGATATTATAGAGAGGACATGGTTTATTTTATTTTTATTCAAGTATAATTAACACATAGAGTTATGTGTTACATTACAATACATTTCTCAGTGCTCGTCAAGATAAGTGTATTCTTAAGAGAAGATAAGAGAAGACGGTGATTTATTTGGGGCAGTGTGTGTGGGTATGTGGGTATATTTAGGCTGAGGAAGGATTGGGTAAGTTTCCATAGAGGACATTTTATTTGGGTCTGAAGGGTGAGTAGGAGTTTTCTAGGTGGAGAAGTAGGTAGAAGATATTTCAGGCAGAAGGACCAATCTACCTCTTAGAGAAATCAGTGGTCAGATGTTATAAGAAGATGCATTAACTGTATCTTTGTTGTCCATAGAAAGTTTGACCCTTGATAAGCCTTTAGGAACATGGTCTTTTCTGGGTCAGCTTAGTGGGTCTTTTGTGAATGAGCTACTTGGACTTGGGAAAAAGATGCTTCCTTGTCTTTGGGTGAAGAATATACATCCCCTAATTCCTGATGCTTTGGTCTGGCTCACCAAACCACTGATTTCTGTGATGTGGTTCATGTTGAAACAGTGAGGGTTCAGGTTTGAGAAGGGAGGTGAGACTCAGGCCCCAACCTAACTCTTGCTGAAAGATTGAGCAGCAATCTCTCCTTTCCTGAGTGAGTGTGGGTGATTCTCAGAAGCCTCCCTGATGCACCTGCAGCTCACACCATGATACAGTATCTTGCTGACTTTGCCATGGACTGGATCCTTAATGCCAGTTCTTGATTGGCCCCTGTAGTGGGGATGGAATCAGCCAACAGATGTTGATCTTGTCTTTCTGCATCTGTGAGTGTCCCACAGGGCCAGGATCCCATGTTTCCTGTAGCTCAGCCTTTATCCTTCTCTTGGTAATTAGCGTTTGTCCTGTGGTGGAAAAGAAGATGTGGCAACTTCTATTCCAGGGATGCCTTGCCCAGGAGCAGAGAGATTCACAGAGCCATTTGCTGCTATAGGCATGGAGCAGTTTGTGAGCAGCCTACTGAGAGCAGGGGCTTTGTTCACAGTGGCTCTGACAGGATGCTTCAAACAGATGGATAATTAGGGAATAGGGTCAAAGGCAGAACTATAGTTTTAACAATCTAACTAGGGCACATCAAGTGATAATTGCTAGTGAACTTAAATTTGGCAGAGGCATGTGTTAGGATCTCATGAAGAATGCGGTAGTGTAGCCTGTATATCAGGGGGTGGTGTGGGATACACACTCCAGTTTCTCTGAGATCAGTATTATCTGGAGGATGGCTTAAGTGACTCAGCCAGGAAAGCCTCATGGCAGGCTAGGAATAAGACGGAAGGATGCTCAGCCATGGTCTACCAGGCCTCCCACTTGTGCTGAGATTCCACAACACAGTAAGGTCCAAATGCTCCTTACCTCTTTTGTGAACCCCCTTAGGTTCACAAAGTTCATAGAATCATTGCATGTAGAAGTGGAAGGTATCTTAGGGTTCACCTGCTTCAGCTCTTCTTTTGTTTTAAGATGAAAATTGATAACCAGAGAGGGCAACTAAATGAAGTTGTCCAAGAATGGATAAAATGCTGTGCCCTCTCCTTCCTTCCCTCCTCCATTCCCTTCCTCCACTTCCCTCCTTTCCCTCCCTCCTGCAAATATTTATTAAGAACCTATTATGTTCCAGGTAGTCTTCTAGGGACTAGAGTTGGAACGTATCAATGGACCAAACAGTGAAAGGTCCCTGTCTTCATGGATCCTACATACTATTGAAGAGATAGACGTTAAACAACATGCATCATAAATAAGTCATATGGTTTGATAAGTACTTTGTAAAAATCCAGGATAGGATTCCTGGGTGTGGGAGAAGGGAATCCAATTTCAAATAGAGTGGTCAGAGAAGAATTTGTTGAGAAGGTGACATGTGAGCAAAGGTTGAAGGCAGTGAGAATCTGCTATGTGGACCTCTGTGGGGATAGTCTCAAGTATTTCCTAGAATATTCTCTACCTAGAATATTCCAGGTAGAGAGAACAGCCTGTGCAAGGGCCCTGAGGTAGGAGTGTCTCTGGTGTGCTTAAGGAGTAGCAGAGTCCAGAGAATGGAATAATTGAAGAGTATGAAGTAGATGAGATCAGAATAGTGGCAGGTTTATTATTACCTGTAAATGATTGTGATTGACTTTGTTTTTTATTCTGAATAGGATGCAAAATCACTGGAGAATTTTTTTGAGAAATAGCAGGATTTGATTTATATTTACAAAAGATAATTTTGTTTTGCTGTTTTGAATATGGACTATAAACGGGCAAGGGGAGAAGCAGAGAACCAAGTCAGGGCTTTTTTGCTCAGACAGCAAGGTGGTGAGATATTCTGGGTATATTTTTCAGGGAGAGCCAGAAGCAATTGTGTTGGATTGAATTGTGGTGTGAGAGAAAGAAAAGTTATGGATGACTCCAGAGCTTTTGACTTAAATGACAGGAAAGATAGACATGCCATTAATTGAGAAGATTAAGTCTTAGAGTAGGTTTTGAGAGAGGAAACCAGGAGTTTAGTTTTGGATATGTTGAATTTGATATGCCTAGTAGATGTCCAAGTGGAGTTGTTAGATGGGTGACTAGATGTTGAAGTCTGTGATTTAGGAGAAAGGTCTGGACTGAGGATAAAAATTTGGAAGTAGCCATTGCATATATGGTATTAAATCTATGAGACTAGGTGGGTTTGTCTGGGTAATGTGTATAAATAGAGAAGAGATGCCCCTGGGGCACCTCAACATCAAGAGAAGAATTGTAGACCGTGTGTGAACAATGCTTTTAAAGCATTTTGCTACAAGGAAAGGAATGAAGTGGCAACTAAATGGAAAGTGGGAACTTCTAGAGAGGGTCTTTCTAAGATGGGAGAAGTAAGGTAAACTGATGGAGACATTTCAATAGAGGGTGACAATTTGATAATGTAGGAGAGAGAAGGGATAATTTCTAGAACAATATCCTTTACTAGTCCAGAGGGGATGGGTGCCAAGATGCAAGTGTGAAGAGGAGGGATTTTTTTTTTTTTTTTTTTTTTAGATAGGAGTGTAGTTAATTGGTACGTTAGCATGTGAGAACATGGAAATGAGGCATTGGACGTGGTAGGTAGGAGGGGTGGCAGAGTTTGCCAAACTTCTACTCTATTGTTTCAAATTTTTCCATTAAGAAGAAAGAATTGCCTTGAGTAAGAATGTGGGAGGAGCCTAGAAGTTTAAGGAAAGAAGGTGTGAGAAGGCTCTTTCAGTAAGGAAATTTAGCAGACTAGGAAAGTTCTCTGTTCTGTCCTTCTTTCCTTTCTTTCTTACTCGAGTCCAACTTTCTCTTACATATTACAACACACCAAGCACTGGGTATCTGTAAGTGGAGACAAATATTTTTCTTTGGGGAGTCATCCTTGTTCCATGTTGGTATCATGAGTGAATTAGCCAGGCATAGGGTCCATCCATAGTCTTCAGAGCTGTTCCTGGCAGGCGATGATGGATGGCTAGAAGTGGAAAGTCAGAATGCTGGCTGAGAGCTTCTGTAGGAGAGGACAAATCCAAAATCCAGCAGTGAAACCGAGTTTACCTCGCTCCCACACTTAGGCTCTCAAATTTCATTATTTCAGGAGGCTGCTCTCAGAAGTTAGTTGACCAGAAATTGGATTGGAGCTGTTTCTTAGAATGAGATTAAAAACATTTTGTTATAATATAGTGTTTTCAGAATATATCCAAGCCAAGGCAGTTAATCATTTGAATCAGCTAAGAAATACTGGTCAACATTTCTTTTTCAAAGACCAACAAGACTCAATATCTGATAGGAGTTCGGAGCATGTCATATGGATTGAACTTTGTCTTTATTCATAGGGACCTAAGACAGAGCACTATAGAATTTACAGGTTGGTTTAATTACAAGTGGGAAATTGAAACCTCCATAGGAAATGTAATGGTAGGTATTCCATTCTAAGTAGCTTTTCTCCTTTCTCAAAATTCTGAGGGTTATTTAAAAAGAAATATGAGCTTCAGTGGGTTTTAGTCTCCCAGCACATCACTTTGACTCTTATTTTCATTATTTTGGCCTCGCCCTTGTCTCTTGCCTTAGCGTGTTAACCTGTTTCCAATGATTGAGGGGCCTAAGGTTGATCAAGATACTTAAGGAAGACTGAAGCTAGATACATAGTTCTAACTAGAAATGCATTTTAGAGGTTCTACTAGAAAGTGCTTATATTTCTAGGGGGAATCATTTTTTTAATGAGTTATGGTCATATCTATAATAGAGATAGTGCCATAGTATCATCACTCCATTTGCCAGCAAATCATGAAATGCTTTGTAGTTGTATTTACTGTTCAGTCTGTACTGTGTTTAAGTATGGATTCCTCCACATGCCTAACAGCTCCTCCAACTTTATTTGATGTGGGTCTTCTCTTGCTTTGAAGATGGTCCCTTGTGGAACCCCCTGGGACAGTCCCCTTGAAGGGACAAGTATTTTTCACTATAGGTCCATCAGAAGAGTGGATGTGGAATAAATAACATAACCCCCACTCTCCCTTCCCCTTGCTGATGATGCTATATTCAACCTACACCACTCAAGGTTGTGTGGATGCCATACTTTACTGAAGAGCTAAGAGAAAATATGTTAAATTATAGGTTAAATTTGACTTTTTGCAGTTCTCAGTTCCCCACAGCCCAGATGATTTTTCCTAAAAATACTTTATTATAAATCCTCATCTCAGAATCTTCTTCTTGGAAGACCTTAGGAAAAGCCTACCTAAGACACACACCATCTCATCTTAAGATAGATTTGCGGTTTGTCAAAAGAAGCCTTTAAGAAAATTTCACACCGCATCCTAGAAATAGTGGTCATATTTTCTTCAAATGCCAAGAGAACTTATACACATAGATGTTAACAAAAATACACTTGGCAAAATGATTGAGATATTAGTTTTATTTTGGTCTTTCCCATTTTCACTTCAAGAAAGTAACTAGGCTCTATGTAATTCCTTATAAAATGGGGTTCTGTAGAGCACAAAGCTGAAGTTTTTGGAGACCTATATGATGACCCATATTCCTATCTCTGTGAAAGCCCAAACTTCTTTAAGTTATAATGTTCAATGTCTCAGGAGAAAGAAGAAAGAAGAGATAGAATTTTCTTGAGGGCTCAGAAAGAAAGAGATTGTCTCAACTGGGGAAGGGATGGAGGTTGACAGGACCACAAAATGGAGGACCCAAGGAATATTCTTGGGGAAGACCTTGAAGGGAGATGGTTTCATGGTGGACTTAGGGGCTGGCTTCCTGATAGGCCACAGGTCTCACCATATACAGAGTAGGGTTTTCCACAAGTTGGATGGAGTGTCACAAATCTGAAGTTAAAAAGTAGGGAAAAAAGGATCAGCTGTGACAGGGAGAGGCAAGTATCTGAAAGCAGACAAGGAGGATTAGGAACAAGATGGTGCTGTGATGGAGAATCTCTCTCTCTCTCTTTTTTAAAGATTTTATTTATTTGTTTGAGAGAAAGAGAGAGCATGAGAGGGGGAAAGGTTAGAGGGAGAAGCAGACTCCCCGCTGAGCAGGGAGACTAGGGTGGGGCTGGATCACAGGACTCCGGGATCATGACCTGAGCTGAAGGCAGACATTTAACCAACTGAGCCACCCAGGCACCCCCAGACAACCTCTTTGAATGGTCTAATTCTCCTGTGTTGGATTCATAGTAGTTCAATGAATGTTTAGTGTATAAATGAATGGTTTCAGTTCAATTCCATCTCATCCAACCCTCAGGAATGCTTGTTTCAGGTTCATGAAGTTGGGGGACTAGGAAAACTAAAAAACGACCTTATAGGAAACCTTATAAAGCTGCTGGTGACAGTGATGAAACCGACCCTAACCTCAATGGGCAGTGTCCTTAACAAGGTCAGAGTCCTTGGAGAAGGAGACAAAAGCAGCAGCTGCTGCTATGTAAAGTCACTGTGCAGGGGGTTGGATATGATACTGTTGGCAACAGTACTAGTAATAATGACAGTTATTATTATTACAACAACAATAATAATTTTAACATTAACTAAAGTTACTAGGGAACCAGCTATGAGCCATGAGCTTTAGAAAAATGAGCTCTGTGATCTTGAGAATCATTGAGCAAGGTAGGGATTATTATCCTTATGTTTTTAGACACTGAAACTGTGATTAAGAAAGATTAAGTAATTTTACCAAGATCATGCACCTATTAAGAGCAGAACTGGGATTCTGACCAAAATAGATCTGATCTAAAAGCCTGTGCTCCTTCTGTTGCATCCTGTGTCCTCTGTAGGAAACTTTTAATGTTCATTGAGGAATCTCAGATCCCACTTTGGGAAAATAAAGAATTTGGAGGTTAGGGGTGCCAGGGATTCTCAGGGTTGAGGTATTGAAATAATTACCAAGTTCTTCATGATTCTCTGATTGGTGTGACCTAGAAGGCAAGGGTTATATTAAAATATAGAAAGTGAATAAAGATTTCACTGGAAAGAAGACTTTTCTTCCTGAGCATTTTAATTTCCTTGTACTTTGGTTTTCTAGATCTTTTAAGACACTCCTCTTAAGGTCTTTATTTGAATGGATCAAGATGAGTTAACTGCCATTTCATTGCAGGGGTATCTCAAACCACCTCGTTAACTATTTGTAAATGGTTATTCAGGAACAATATGTAAAATCTTGGTTTATGGACATATCAACCTATTTTCTAATCATTTTGCTTCAAGCACTGCTTATGGGATCAACTTTATCATAAGTAACTCTTTTTAAATCTGTTTTTAAAGCATTCATTTTCATTAAATGTTTGTATGTAAAGGAGTTGAAGAGTCGAACTGTGGTACAAGATTTGATATGAAAAACAATAGCCCCTGCTCCCATTTTTTTCCTTCCCTCCTAAGGGACCACCATGTCCATCTCTTAGTGGATTCTTTTTTTTTTTTTTTAAGATTTATTTATTTGGGAGAGAGCACCTGCATGGGGGGAGGGGCAGAGGGAGAGAATCTTCAAGCAGACTCCTCACTGAGCAAGGAGCCCGACGTGGGATTCGATTTCACAACCCATGAGATCATGACCTGATCTCCAAACCAAAACCAAGAGTTGAATGTTAACTGACTGAGCCACCTAGGCACCCTGGTCTTTTAGTGGATTCTTTTGGTATTTACCACCATATTTTTTTTTTAAGATTTTATTTATTTATTTGACACAGAGAGAGAGAAATCACAAGTAGGCAGAAAGGCAGGCAGAGAGACAGGGAGAGGAGGAAGCAGGCTCCCTGCTGAGCAGAGAGACCGATGCGGGCCTCAATCCCAGGACACTGAGATCATGACCTGAGCCGAAAGCAGAGGCTTCAACCCACTGAGCCACCCAGGCGCCCTACCACCATATTTTTAAGTAACTTTTTTTTGTTAGGTATTAGCTATTGACTTCCTAACTTGAGAGGATGTAATTCCCTTTCAAACACCATTCTCCTACCACCATACTTCCCATTCTCCTATCCTACTATAGTTATACCATAATCTGTTAGATTAATACTCAGAGTTTACACTGTGACAATGCACATAATTTACAATGGAGGCATGTAAAGAATAACTATTTTGTACTGTTTTTTATTTTTCACAGTGAAATTGTCCTTTGTTTGCTTATGTAGTTTTCTACATGCCTTTCCCTAAAGTAAGCCCCAAATTTTCACCAGCTGTCCAGTTCACCTTTCAATATATTCAGATGCATCAGGTATTATATCGATTTCAATTTCTTGACAAATCTGTCCTGAAGCTGCCTTACTTGCTCTAATATGGACTGATTGCTTTCTTTCCTGAATGCCAGCTGCTGTTCTGGGATTACCCTTCTCCATCATCTTGGGGATTCTGGTGTTGCTTCCCCTGTTTCCTGAACCTAAATCTTTTCCTTTTTGATTTACTCTTTTCTTTTTTTGACAGCACACACATTCACCACTAAATGCCTGAGAAAGGCAAACTACTTAGGTATAGAGGTACATGTTAGTACAGCTATACAGTAAGACAAGGAAGTTTAGGATAATGGTTACCTTGGGGGGCAAGCAGTGGGTGGAGATTAAGAGGGGGTCCAAAGATGACAATGTTCTTTTTTATTTTTTCCTAACCTGACTGGTGGTTACATGGATATTCCCTATTTTGTAAGTTATTAAGTTATATACTTTTGTATACTATGTACAGATAATATATTTAACTCTAAAAAGTATAAAAATAAAAGGGCTTAGGGGTGCTGGGTGGCTCAGTGGTTAAGTGTCTGCCTTTGGCTCAGGTCATGATCCCAGAGTCCTGGGATCGAGCCCCAAAGCGGGCTTCCTGCTCTGCTGGAAGTCTGCTTCTCCCTCTCTCACTCCCCCTGCTTGTGTGTCCTTCTCTCGCTGTGTTTCTCTCTGTCAAATAAATAAATAAAATCTTAAAATAAAATAAAAGTGCTTATATCAATACTGGATATGTAGTACACCCTCAGTAAATATTAGTTATCACTATTGTTAAAACAGTGACTTTCAACCAGTGGGAATTTGGCAATGTCTAGAGACATTTTGGCTGTTTCAGCTGGGAAAGGGGAGCAGTGCTACTGGCATCCATTGGTTTGGGGTCAGGAATCCTGCTAAAAACATGGTACGGTATATGGGACAGTTCCCTACAACAAAGAATGATCTGGGCCCAAATATCAAGAAATAGTTCTGAGGTTAAGAAACTCTGTTGTAAAGCCTCTCATATAGTATGTAATACCTAGAAGACCTCAATGAATGATCATCCCCACCCCCCATCACAAACTATATTCTTTATTTAGGTCTTTTATGGCTTTCTTATTAATCACTGCTTCAATATGATAAAAAGTCATGGTTTCTGATTCCTTCAAGATCAGATATTAAGTAAATAATTAAAAATAATAATGGCCAGGATTTTCTCTTAAATCACTTGGCTAGGGTAATGTTCTGTTTGCTAGCAATGAACTCTACTCTCCATAGATTCAGCAGATATACTAGGCATATGCTATATCTGTCTTATCCTCTGATTGACAGGGGTCCTCTCTTGTCTTCTTGAATTTCCTATAAATTCAGTCTGTGTCAGAGCAGGTCTGGCCCCACAGCAGTGGCTGTGTCCCAGTGGCTGTCATTTGCATCATCTTTGGTGAAGCTCTGGAGACTTGGCCAATGGATACAACTCAAAGGCCATTGGCACACTGAGCGTTTCTTCCTCTGGACATATCTAAATGTCTACTGGAACACAGGGGCTGTTCCCCCCCCGCCCCAGCCACAGCCATCAGCTTGCTTCTCACTTTGAGAAGATTACAGATAGTCCAAAATTAGTGTAATTTCCCTGATTGAGGAAACAACCTCAAAAAGAAAGAAATTAAATTGATACTTATCTGTGGCATATTGATTTGATGGAACAAGTGGGAGGCAATGATTAATTTCATTGTTTATAAAGCTTTGTGTGAATTCATAATATAGTAGGTAGAAGAGTACATTTGAACCCTGATAAATCAAATGATGTTCTTTTATTTCATCCTTTCTCTAAACTACTTTGCCTTGGGAAAAAAATAGTGTTTTATAAACTTTGGAATTCCAGAAGCTGTAGTAGGTGTGATTTAGCAACTCGCCATGGATTTGGAACTCAGATATCACACTTTGTGATTATATTTTTTCTTCGTCTGCTTCAGGCAAAAAATTTCTCCTGGAGACTCTCCATTGATCAGCAGTCGTCCTGTCAGAAGCTTTCCCTGGATACAAATTTTAACATCCATTAAATAGGGGTTCTGATTATTTTGGTTTGGCTCTTTTGTGCCAAGGTAGATGGCATTTTTCTCTCTTAATATTACCACCATTCAAGACATTTTTTTTTACCATGGTGCAATTAAAATAGAATAGGTCTTGACTTAGTTGGATCTCAGCTCTACCACTTTTTTGACTGTGTGGGAAAGTCCACTTAACCTCTCTGTGCCTAAATTTCCTTACCCATAAAAGGAATAGGTACCTATCATGTTCTGAACACCTATGAAAATGGGAAGGGAGGTGTCATGGGGTTTCAGATGAGCAGTTTCACCCAGAGTGGGGTATGGGAGACATAGGCAATTATTTAACATCACTAAATAGCTAGGAACTAAGAATTATGTACTGAGAAAAATTCAAAGACTTAAAATTTAATTTGGCTGACTATAGAAGGAAGGAAAGGGAAATCAAAACAACATTTTGAGTTTTTGTATGCCCAATATATGCTAGGTACATTTACACATTTCACCTTGTTTAAATTCTTAAAATAGTTCTACAAGATATTAGTTGCTACTTTTTCAGTGGATCTACAGGCTTGCCAAACTTATAACATGGCCTTGGCTCCAAGGATGAGCTGAACACAACCAATCCTTGTTCTTGGGAATCAGGAAATAGAGGGTGATGTTTGGTGGAGGGGGAGCTAGAAGTTCATAAGAGAACTGGAGAGAATGTACGTCATCTCCATAGCTGCCTGAAGTGTTATTAAGTCTGTAGCTCCGAGTCAAGTGTATCCCACCCAAACTCTATCCCTGTGTTACTTGTACAAAGATGAAATCGTGTGGGTGGTTCTTCTGAGGTCCCAGTTAGCATCATAAAATTACACACACACACACACACACACACACACACACTCCCCAGCAAGCCTCTGCTGAGTGCTGATTGAGAATCAGACACTGCATATAGATGAGGGATCATGGGCCTCATGGCTGTAAGGGATAAACTTGAGATTTTCCCCAGGGTTTCCATCTGCATATTTGCTCACTTCTCCATAGCTGGCTCCTAATGTCCAGGCTTTGCCTGGCCAGTGAGAATAATTGATGGTGAGCTTCATAATACTGTGGAGCTATATAAAGCAAGGAGTTATTAGTACCTGGTCAGCTCTTCCTCCCCTATTGTTTGTTGTCTACTTTGCTTCTTGACTTTTATACCAGAGCAATTTAGCTAAATATTTAAACAAAATGAAAATACTGTGTGTGGCTGTGGAGTTTCTCCCCACCTCTACCTCTTAACTATCTTCCTTTTCCTGATCTTCTTTCGTTTCTGATCTTCATCCTCTGATCACTTGTTTCTTTAACCATGAACTTGACCTCACCTCTGGTCAGTGTAAACCTTGCCTTTCACCTTCCAAATTTTCTGTAATACTCCCTTGCTCTTTATCATGACGCCTGAAGGCCCCTTGGCAGCAGCTGGGTCATTTGTAGTCCCTTGCAAGAGCAAGGAGGGCATTTAGGTATCCTTCCAAAGTACGTTTTTCAACACCTGCATTGGTGGAATTTAGCCACTAAATAGAGCAGCCAGTATGTGAGTCCATGTCTAAAAAGGACTGGGATAGAAAGCAGAGGACAGAATTGAAATACTTCAGGATCCTGAAGTTCTCAATGACTAGTGAATTCCTGCCTGTCACTGGAGACCTCAGTGGGATACAGGAGAGAAATCTGGCCAGTGAGAGATTTATCCTGGTGCCCTGAATCATTTAGGTGTATGACAAGAACCCAATATCATCGGTAAATTGATTGATTGCTTAGTTTAGTCATTCATTCTCTTGTTTATCATACATTACATACCAGCCTGAACTGGGTTTACCAACAAATATTTCTGCTTCCATGAACTTCTTCAGCCATTATATTTCTTTCTTTTTTTTTTTTTAAGATTTTATTTATTTATTTGACACAGAGAGTGAGATCAGATCACAAGTAGGCAGAGAGGCAGACAGAGAGAGAGGAGGAAGCAGGCTCCCTGCTGAGCAGGGAGCCCGATGCGGGCCTCAATCCCAGGACCCTGAGATCATGACCTGAGCCAAAAGCAGAGGCTTTAACCCACTGAGCCACCCAGGCGCCCCAGCCATTATATTTCTAAAGGTAAGCATTGTAAACTGGCCGCTTGTGAGGCCAAGGCTGTGAACAGGAAGGCCCCATTTTTCAAGCTGTGCTGGGGGCTGAGAAATTACCAGAACAATTAGATTTGCTTTTTTTCCTCCAACAGCCAGCTGCATGGTGCAATGTGAGATCTTGAAAAGGAAGTCAAAGTCCTTTAGAGTCCACGTGGAAGGATGTCCCTGCTGAAAACACAGAGAATCACAGGGCAGGTCTTGCTCCTTGCTCCTTGGCTTCACCAGTATCTGAGCCACTCTCTGTATTCAGAACATACAGAAAATTGTAACGAAGAATTTTTTATTTTCTGTGGTCTAAACTTCCAGACACAATCTTGTGTACAAAGAAGATTATAATATTTAAACTATTCATATCTGGCTTTCCCCACATTACTAAATATTTTTAGAATAGAATTGTAATGGCTACATTCATTTCATTACTTGGGTGTGTCTTAATTTATTTAGCCATTTTTATTTTTCTTTATTATAAATAGTGCTTTTATGAACATCTTTTGTCTACATCTCTGATTATTCTTTTTGATAGATTCTTAGAAGTACTGATTTAGGGATTTTTAACTTCTAAAGGCTCTTGATCCATACTACAGAACATGTTTCCCCCCTCCGCCCAGACTGAAAGTTCCAAAATGCACCCCATCAGCAATGTATGCAAGTGATTGAAAAAGTACCCTTTCTCCAATATTGTGTATTACTTTAGAAATTCTTCTATTATTGAATTAGCTGTTGAGTTATCTCTTAAAGTCTGAAAAAGAATCCATTGTTGTATCTGAATGTTTACTACTCTTCTGACTCTTTCCCTGAGGAGGATGAAGAGAGCGAATCAGTGTCCAGAAAGCCCTCGTTACTTTCCGCCTCTGCCGATGTGTCTTCATCTTGCTGCCAAGAGAGATTAGAAATGATTCATGTTCTTTTTCACCCTCACCCCCTCAGAACACTTGTCTTGGTGATATGATGATTTCTCTCTTCTCCTTCTGGATGATAAAGAAGTCAGAGTGTACTTGGGGGTATGATATGTCTTGGAGCTGCTGATTAGGATCTGAGAAAGAAAGGTTATTAGAACTTTCTTGCCCACTCAGCATTTTGACCCTGACTTAAAAGTAACTTCAAGGATGGAGTCCTACTCTCTCCTACTTTGTCAGCCCACCAGATGTCTTCATTTTTTTCACCCTGGGTTGCCACAGAATTATTTTCAAATTGTAACTAAATAGAATTTATTTTGAAAATTAATTTGAAAAACCTTTTTTAGGAGAAGGGAGTATCATAAAATCAAATCCAATAAAATAGAGTTTCTCAGCCCCCTGAAGATTGACAAATATTACCTTAATGGCAAAGGACCTTCTTCTGTGCTAGGTGTTTTTATGCAGCTGAGAACAGTGTGGTAAGGTTGACTGGGATGAGACCAGTGCTGGGAATACCTGCTTACTGGGATGAACTCAGAGTGAGGGAACAGAACTGTGGGAGCTGGAAATAAAGTGCAGCCTAAGTGTGTAACATGGTATCTAAATAATATGGCATCACACACTAGGTAATATAATAATAAAGGTGATACAAGAAGTGGGTTTCATCCCAATATTCATTCTAATATTGGAATTTCATTCTGACGTTCATCCCAATATTATGTCTCAAAATAATGGGTGATACAAGAAGTGGGTTTCTACAGGAAATAATGGAGATGCCTCAATAGGTAGGTGCAACACAGGGTAAGAACAGATGGCTGCATGATCCTGCCAATGTGATCTGCACTTCAGTGAATGCCTTCATAAGATTGTATGTGTCTGGATGTTATGAATATAGGACCTGGGCTCTAGTTCTGTCTCCCTGGAAAGGGTAAGATGGTTGAGGCCCTACAGAGACTGGGATCTAGGCAGGCAAAAGGGCATAAAACCAGTTAACCAGATTAGGGCATGAGGCTGTCACTTGATTTAGAAAAGAGAAGTTCTATAACCTAAAAAGAGTTCAAGGCCAGAGCTACCTTACAATTTAGGGTGACAAATTTGGGTCAAGGAGTATTAAGCAAGAGCTTTAAATAACCTCCTGGCTCAGACCTGGGTTGGTCCTAGGATAGGCTGGCAACTGAGGGGTCAAGGAAATTTGATGTAGGATGAAGCAGTTGTGTTTGGTGGGAGCCAGGTGGGCCTGACTTTAGCCCAGGAACACAGCATGGGTAATGTAGTTCATGCTTTTGCTTTTGTTTGGTATCAGCATGGTATTCTGTCTTTTGAACGCATAGATTGGTTAGGAAGACAATTTTTCATCCATCCCTCTTCTTTTCCCTTTGCTCATTTGTCTGCCAGAAGCTGATAATCATCAATGCCCTGTTGCAGAGGATGGAGAGAGGGACCTGAGAAGGGAAGTGCATCCAACC
This sequence comes from Ailurus styani, assembly GCA_002007465.1. Taxonomy (NCBI): domain Eukaryota; kingdom Metazoa; phylum Chordata; class Mammalia; order Carnivora; family Ailuridae; genus Ailurus; species Ailurus styani. Next base: position 9,484 of record LNAC01001484.1, on the reverse strand, counting down.
CCCTTTGCAATGTCCTACCTGTCAGGAGGTACAGAAGGACTGCAGGGATAACTCATCTGTCTGTCTCCATGAGTGTGTTCTTTAAAAAGTCATTCATGGTGCCAGTGCAATCCTCTGTCACAGCGCTCTCAGCCCTTACCAAAACCATGGCAAAGTTAGGAAAATTTTGTGCAAGGAGAGCTTGGGGAAAAATGCTCTGAAGTTAAGAGGTGGAGAGAAAAAGAACAGTCTCTGTGCTTCAAGGTTAAGAGCATAGAGCATGGAGACTGTTAATATTCTCTGCATCTTGTTCAAACCATCAGTCTGCCCTTCAAAGCACCTGTCTTGCTGTGCAGTGGGAAGATCATGGACTTGGAGGCTAAACACATCTGGGATTGAGTCCCATCTCCCCCCCACTTATTAATTGAAACTGATCCTTGGGTTCCTTATATCTAAACCAGTATCTTTCTTGCCTGCCTTCGAGGATTGTTTAGTGTATCAGTTGGAATAATGCAAGTGGACATGCTCTGTATAGTGAAAAGTGCATAAAAGCAAATAAAAAGTATGGCTACTGAGTAAAAATAACAATTAGAATAATGAATCATCTGTCCTCTAGCTGATCATCTACCTTCAATTCTAACAGTGGCCAGAATCTGGAGACAAACAGGGCAATGCTTTAACATACTAAACCATTAGAACTAAGTCAAGGCCAACACTCAGCACCATTCACAATATCACATGTGTAGACATGTGCTAGGAAGGGAAGGGTTAGTAGGGAAGGCCCACAATTCAATCTCTCCCTTTATTGGAGCTTTACTCTTGGAAAAGAAAGAAGGCAAGAGACCTGGTCAGATCTTCCAGTAAACGTGCTAATGGCAGACTCTTTGGAAAATAAGCTTAGTCCTTGTCTATAGAATGTTTTAGGATTCCAGGAGTCTTATCCTATTTACTTATTTATTTTTATTTTTTTAAAGATCTTTATTTATTTATTTGACACACAGAGAGATCACAAGTAGTCAGAGAGGCTGACAGAGAGAGAGGAGGAAGCAGGCTCCCCGCTGCACAGGGAGCCTGATGTGGGACTCGATCCCAGGACCCTGAGATCATGACCTGAGCCGAAGGCAGAAGCTTTAACCCACTGAGCCACCCAGGCACCCCATAAGTCTTTNCCTGAGATCATGACCTGAGCCGAAGGCAGAAGCTTTAACCCACTGAGCCACCCAGGCACCTCATGAGTCTTTTCCTAAACAAACTTGAATCTGTGGATTTTTAGGTCATAGCCCCTTGGAAAATGGAAGGTAAGCTAAGTTACTAACTGAACAGAGGATGACCTGTTGTGTAAGTGGTGTCAGTTGCACACATTACTTAGAGAGGCATAGGTTAATGTGAGCCTGGAGTGTGACCTAATGTGGCAAGAAAGGGCTTGGGTGTTCAGCGGCAGAAGTCTTCAAGTCTCTCCTTGCTTTGTCTGTGCCTTGTGATTATCTGTACTTTGAAATTATTAGAAAATCTTGATAACTGTAATATCTCTGATTTCATGTTAGTCTGATTTGACAGTCTGATCCTTTGTGTTATCTCCTATACCTTCCTTAAATTTTTTTTTTTAAAAAAGGACTTACTGGCTCATTATTCTCTCCAGAGAGTGTAGTGTATGTTCTCATGGGTACCAATATAGCCGTAGCCTGTTCATGACTCAACAACACAGTAGGAACTCTTGTATCTTTATCATCCAGTCACAGTGATTTCTTCTCTCCTCAGCCCTTTCTCCACCTGTGACTTCTCTCAACATCCCTCCCACCCAGTACCGTATCGATGAAGTCTTGATAACTGGATGTTCAGTTTAATTCATTAGGCCTCATTAGCACTGAGATTTGTAGGGTCTCCCAGAGTCTTTGAAGCCAGCCCTTCTCTTGAGACTGCTTCCTAATCTAGGTAGACCTGGTTACCATTCTATGATCTTTTTATAGAGTCTCCTTTCTCAGAATGGTTACTACATTTCCTGGGCCCTCTGGCTGACTCAGAGGTTCCTGTCTTCACCCTTCTTTTATTACATGGATTGAGAAGAATTATACATCTATAGTTCATAGATAGCTATCAATTTAAACACTGTAAACATCCACACTCAGTCTCCTTATCATCACTACTCATATGCAAGAGTCAGAGTAAAGTTTAATGCATTGGCAGAAAAGTTGTCTTAGAGCTTCTCATCCACAAATAGTTAACTTCCTCCTGTAGTCTGGTTGAGGAGAGATGGCCTTCCCAAAATCTTTGACAAATGAGCCTGTTCTCATGTACTGTTCTGCCTCTATGGATTTGTTCTGTTATAGGTGTCCTTGGTATTTAAAAATCAGTTTAAGACGGTAAAAAATGTTACATGGGAAGAACACCATCTGATTCTAATTTTTTTTAAAGTGGGTATTGAAAGCTTTGGAGGATGAGGAATCCTATGTAGGATGACTGTGTGTTCATTTCATTATTCTCAATGCGCTTCTTGGGAGGATAGGAATAGGCAGTGTGGTTAGATGGAAAAGGACATGANGGAGCCCGATGCGGGCCTCGATCCCAGGACCCTGAGATCATGACCTGAGCCGAAAGCAGAGGCTTTAACCCACTGAGCCACCCAGGCGCCCTGATTCTAATTTTTTTAAAGTGGGTATTGAAAGTTTTGGAGGATGAGGAATCCTATGTAGGATGACTGTGTGTTCATTTCATTATTCTCAATGTGCTTCTTGGGAGGATAGGAATAGGCAGTGTGGTTAGATGGAAAAGGACATGAAACTTGAAGTTGAGCATCATGAAGTGGAGAGACAGTCTCTTTCCCACTTAGTAATTGTGGCTTTGGACCCATCCTTTCTCCTGAGCCTCGTTTGCCTTATGTATAAAATTGAAATACATACATACACTGAAGGGTGGTTGAGAAGGTCAAGTGCACTGGTGAGTGTGAAGGCATTTTGTAAGCTATAAAATGCTACAAATAAATGTTCTGATTGATATTTTAAATAAAAAGGGCTTGATTGTTTCCTGGGATATTCTGAGTTTTCCTCATTACCCCGCTCCCACCTCTGATCAACAGTTCCATAAACATTTAACGTGGGAGGTTAGGCTCTATCAGACTCTTGGCAGACCATCTGCTAAATGAATCCCGAGATCTGTTAGAACAGAAAGTTAAGGGACCAGAGCACACATACACATGCATGCATGCAAATAGATACACACAAGCACACATACAGACACATCCCTTCCCCCCAAATCTCAGAGCTATGGTTTCTTTAAATCCTGCATTGAACAAATTATGAGTTTTTTTCCCACAGCTTTTTATAATGCCACCTGAGAAAGCAGCATTGGTACCTTATGTGCTGGTGCCTGCACACTGATTTGGGAGTTCATGGTGATCCTGAAGTCAGAAGGGAGGAGGAAGGAGAAATAGGACAGCTCCATGGAAAGGGTCATCTTGGGAAAATGACCATCTATAGAAATCAGGGTTAGGAGTCAAAATGTGAAGTTTGTCATCTTGGCTGGGGGACTGGTCCCTTAGTTTTGTTCTCACCTCTGTGACTTTATGCTGTTATCATGGGGATGACTGAGAAGAGAGTGAGGTCCCACCCACTGAGCCCTTGGAATGTTCCATTTAGTTCAATAGAGGCAGGAACCAGAGTGGCAGAATAGACTCAGCTTGTTTTCTGGTAATTGAGGAAATTGGAATCCGGTTACTCTGAGCTACTACTGAGTTACTCTGAGGTCATTACCTGGGACATACAATGGTTATGCTAGACCTGTGTGTTTTAAATCAGGTATCTGTATCTAAGAATAGCTGCATAATTCTCTGACTTTTCATCAGGCAAATCTTGGGTCTTTGTCCTAAATAAGACTTAGAAAAACTAGCTGTTGAATTATGGCTGCTTTTCAG
>LNAC01001483.1:137175-175343 GCA_002007465.1 Ailurus styani | reverse complement strand
AAAAAAAAAAAAGTATGTTGTTAATCTTCACATATTTTGGGATTTTTCTGGATATTTTTCTATTCCTGTTTTTTAGTTCAACTTCATTGTAGTTCAAGAGCATACATTACATGGTTTCTGTTTTGTTTTGTTTTTGTTGTTAATTAAGTAGGCTCCAGGCCCAGCATGGAGCCCAACTCGGGGCTTGAACTGATAACCCCGAGATGGAAACCTGAGCTGAGATCAAGAGTCAGACAGTTAACCAACTGAGCCACCCAGGCATACCTGATTTCTGTTATTTAAAAGAATTTTAAAGGTTTATTATTTATTTTAGAGAGAGAGAGAGTGATAGAGTGCTCCAGTGGGGGCAGAGGGAGAGAATGAGAGGGAGAGAGAGAATCCTCAGACTCACCACTGAGCTCATAGCCTGACATGGGGCTTGATCCCAGGACCTTGAGATTGTGACCTGAGCCAAAACCAAGAGCCGGCCACTTAACTGACTGCGTCTCCCAGGTGCTCCTGTTATTTTAAATTTGTTAAGGTGTGTAGTATAATCCAGAATGTGATCTGTCTCAGTGAATTCTCCATGTGAGCCTTAGAAGAATGTGTTATTCTATTGTTGATGTATTCTGCTGATGAAGTATTCTACAGATGTCAGGTAGGTATGGTTGATTGATGCTTAGTTTTTCTGTCTGTAGGACCTGTCGTTTACTGATGGGGGTGTTGAAGTGAACAACTACCATAGTCGATTTGTCTGTTCCTCGCAGATTTGTTAGCTTTTATATTATGTAATTTGGATGCTCTGTTATTAGGTACATGAATAGTGAGGATTGTTAAGTCTCCTTGGATAAGTGACTCCTTCATCATTATGTAATCCCCTGTTTATCCTTGATAATAATGTTCTTTGCTCTGAAGTCTATCTGGAATTAATATGCCTATCTGGATTTTCCTTTCTGTTTTTAAGTGTTAGCATGGTATATCTTTCTCTGTTCTGAAAGTGGGTTTATTTCAGACAACATAAAATCAGGTCTTATTTTTTATTCACCCTAATAGTCTCTATCTTTTAATTGGTATATTTAGACCATTCACATTTAAAGTGATCATCAATATACTTGGATTAATTTTGATCTGATTTATTGCTTTTCTATTTGTTATTATGGTTCTGCTTTCTCTTTTTTTCTGCTTTCTCTTTTTTTTGTGGAGAATTAGTTTTGTTTTGTTTTGTTTTTACGTAGCATATCAGTTATATTTCCTTTTAATTTTTTAGTGGTTGCCCAAGAGTCTGCAATATACAGCTAATTTAAGTCTAGTTTCAGGTATACTACTTCATTGTACAGGCACCATAAACAGTATTCTTTCTCTCTTTTTTTACTATGTCATTTAATGAATGAATGAATGAATGAGTGTCCTTGAGACACAGTGTTTCAAGTATACAATGTAGTGATTTGACAAAGTTATACATGATGCTGTGTTCACCACAAGGTAGATGCTACCTGTCCTGATACATCACTATTACAATGTCATTGACTATATTCCTTTTAGTCAATGTGCCTTTTGTTCCCGTGACTTTCATTCCATAACTGGAATCTTGTGTGTCCCCTTCACCCATTTTGTCCAACCTCCCTGACCCCTGCCTGGCTTACCCTTTGGAAACCATCATTTTGTTCTCTGTGTTTATAGGTCTGTTTCTCTTTTTTGTTTGTTCAATTCTTATGTTTTAGATTCCACTTATGAGTGGAATCATATAAAATTTGTCTTTCCCAGTCTGACTTATTTCACTTAGCGTAATACACTTTAGGTCCATTCATGTTGTTTTGAATGACATAACATCATCCTTTTTTATGGCAGTGTAGTAATTCATGGGTATGGGTGTATATATATGTACACCATGTCTTCCTTACCCATGTATCCATTGATGGACCAACTGCTTCCATGTCTTGACATTGTTAATGCTGCAGTGAACATAGGGGTGCATATATCTTTTCAAATTAGTGAATAGTGTCCTCATTCCTACCTCTTGTCACTTAGTACATTGCTGTTATTCATTTTACATATCCATAAGCAGTAGTCAACCAATACATTGTTTTCTATAACTATAAACTGTTATCTATGTGACTAGTTAATAATAACTTTGTATAACTTTTGTTCCTTTTCTAATTCTCTTCCTTTCTTTATGTAGTTCTGAGTTTTTGACCTTTATCTGATATTTACCATTTGCCTCTGAAGAGCTTTTTTTTTTTTTTAAGAGAGAGAGTGTGCATGCATGCATGTGTGAGTAGGAGGAGGGAAGGGACAGAGGGAGAGAGAATCTTTTTTTTTTTTTAATTTTATTTATTTATTTGACAGAGAGAGGGAGATGGCAAGTAGGCAGAGAGAGAAGGGGAAGCAGGCTCCCTGCTGAGCAGAGATCCCGATGCGGGACTCGATCCCAGGACCCTGAGATCATGACCTGAGCTGAAGGCAGAGGCTTAACCCAGGCGCCACCCAGGTGCCCAGAATCTTAAGCAGGCTCTGCACTCAGCATGCTGCCAGGCTTGACCTCACGACCACGAGATCATGACCTGAGCCAGAACCAAGAGTGGGACACTTAACCGACTGAGCCACTCAGTTGTCCCCTGAAGAACTTATTTTAATATTTTTTCTTACTTCAAGTCCATTGGCAGTAGTTTCCCTCAATTTTTCTTAGTATGAGAAAGTCAAGGATAATTTTGCTGAATGTAGATAGACTTGGTGGTTGGTGGGTTTGTTTCTTTAACACTTATGTATTTTACTCTGAAGAGAAGGCCAATGTAGTTTTTGTTCTTGTTCATATGTAGGTGGTGGTGTGTCTTTTTTTCTTTCTAGATTCTTTAAATGTTTACTCTTTGGTTTTCTTCAGTTTGAATATGATACACCTAGGTATAGATTTTTTGGTAATTATCCTTATAGATAATTATCCTATCATTAACTTTTGGTAAATATTTAAGGTGGATATGTTGGTTTAGTGGTTTGGGTCTGTCATTAAATTTAGAAAATTCTTAGCTGTTAGAATTTGAGGTTATTTCTTCTGTTCCTTTCTCTCCCTCTTTTTTTTTTTTTTTTTTGCCTCTGGTATTCCCGTTATGTGTATATTACACCTTTAGTAGTTGTCCCATAGTTTTTGGATATTCTGTTCTATTATTTTAATTCTCTTTTCCCTTTGTGTTTCAGCTTGTCAGGTTTATGTTGACATCTTCAAGCTCACATGACTGTGTCACATCTGGTGATAAACTCATCAGAGACCTTTTTCAGATCTGTTTGGATTTCTAACATTTCCTTTTGATTCTTAGAGTTGCTTTCTTTCTGCTTACTTACGTGTTGTATTCTTACATGTTGGCTGATTTTCCACTAAAGCCTTCACGTATCAGTTATTTTCTATCCCCATTCTGATAACTCCAAAATCTTTGTCCTGTCTGATTGTTGCTCTCCTTAACTCTTTAAACTATGTTTTTGCCTTTTAGCATGGCTTGTAATTTTGTTGAAAGCCAGACATGATGCCTTGGGGAAAAGAAACTGAGGTAAAAAGGCCATTACTGTGAGGTTTGCTTGCTGTACGAATAGGATTCATAGGCTAGAATTTCCTCCGTTATTCTTGTTTTTGTCTTTCCTGTTGTCTTTGGGTTTCCTAGAGACTCCTTCTTAAAATCATTGAAAATCATTGTAGATTTTCAGCTATAACCTTGTTATGGTGCAGAAACCCTATTGATGAGGTATGGGGAGGGGAGAAGTTTTCTAAAACTCTGTTACTAAGCTTGGGCTCCTGGGCTGTGACCTTCCGAAATGCTTTTCAGTATTTTTCTTTCCTTAGGTGAAATAGGAAGGTGAGAGGAGACTGGAGTTGGGTATTTTCTTCTCCCTTGTTGGTTGGGATCCAGTAAATCCTTTCTTCTTTTTAAAGGAGAACAGAATGCTTTGGTCTCATTTCAGGGTTGTTATGTATTCCCTTCCTCTGCAAAGAGCAAGAAGGGATTTTTCTCATTGATTTTTCACACTAAGAACCCAGTGGGGCTCCTAGAGCCTGGGTCCCCAAGAGTTTTCTCTCTCAAGCTATTTGATAGCTCACCCCCCAGAAATGAGTCAGCTCCCCCATAAGCATTCCTACCAGTTGCTTGGCTCTAGTGGCTGTTCCTGCTGCTTGGAAGCTGTGATTCTCCACCACCTGTCTCTAGGGTTTTCCAGTATGGCGGTTTGCCCTGTGCCCTCAGTTCTCTAATGGATCGAAGAAGGGTTGCTTAGATTCTGTTTAATCAACGTTTTTCTTGTGGTGAGGATGGGAGTGATGACTTCCAAGTTCTTTATATGCTAGCTGGAAACCAGATACAACTATCAAAATTCTCATAATATGGTTCCCCATTTTTTAATACATGGGCCATATCTGAACTTTTAGTGCATATACCCATTATGATACTCTCTGTTTAACTGTCATCCACCCTTAGTTATACAGATATCTATATATTTTATACCTGTATTCATTTACACCGATCCTCAAGTCGGTCTCTTTCGTTATTTTGATTGCTTGAGCTTCATACTTGATAGATTTTTGTAGGAAGGGCCAAAAAATGAGTGTTGAGTTTTATGAGTTCTCTATATATTTTGGGTATTAACCCCTTATTGGATATATCATTTGCAGATACTTACTCCCTTTCAGTAGCTTGCCTTTTTGTTTATTGATGGCTTCCTTCTTTTGCATAAGCCTTTTAGTTTGATGTAGTCCCAATAGTTTATTTTTGCTTTTGTTGCCCTTGCCTGAGGAGATAGATCCAAAAGTTGACTGAGTTTTATTTTAGGAGTTTTATGCTTTCGTGTGTTATGTTTAGGTCTTTAATCCATTTTGAGTCTGTTTTTTATGTGGTTTAAGAAAGTGGTTAAGTTTCTTTTTTTTTTTTTTTTTTGGCCTGTAGTTGTTCAGTTTTTCCCAACACCATTTATTGAAAAGACTGTCTTCCTCATTTTATATTCTTGTCTACTTTGTTGTAAATTATTTGACCATGTAAGCATAAGTTTCTCACCTTTCTATTCTGTTCTGTCGCTCTTTGTGTCTATTTTTGTGCCAGTACCATTCTGTTTTAATCCCTATGTCTTTGTAGTATAGCATGAGATCTGGGAGAATGATGACTCCAGCATTGTTCCTCCTTTTCATGATTGCTTTGGCTTTTTGGAGTTTTTGGTGGCTCCATACAAATTTTTGGATTCTTTGTTTTAGTTCTGTTAAAAGTGCCACTCTACTTTCATAGGGAGTGCATTGAATCTGTAGATTACTTTGGGTAAAGTGGACATTTTAACAGTAGTCTTCCAGTGCATGAGCATGGTATATCTTTCCATTTGTTTGTATTCATCACTGTCTTACAGTTTTCAGAGTCCAGGTCATTCAGCTTCTTGGTTAAATTTATTTCTAGGTATTCTGTTTGATGCAATTTTATAAATGGAATTTTAAAAAATTCCCCTTCTAATCATTATTAGTGTATAGGAATGCAGCAGATTTGTGTATATTAATTTTGTATCCTGCAGCATTACTGAATTTATTTGTTCTGGTAGTTTTTTTGGTGTAGTCTTTAGAGTTCTCTGTTTACGTTACATATCTGCAAGTAGTGACAGTTTTACTTTTTCTACACCAAATTTATATGCCTTTTATTTTTTTTCTTGCGTGATTACTATGGCTGGTACTTCCATGCTGTGTTAAATAAAAGTGGTGAGAGTGGGCATCCTTGTCTTGCTCCAGATCTTAGAAGAAAAGGTTTCAGATTTTCACCATTGAGTATGATGTTATCTGTGGGTTTGTTATATATGGTCTTTATTATGTTGATATATGTTGCCTCTGTTTCCATTTTGTTGAGTCTTTATCATGAATGGATGTTGAATTTTGGTAAATGGTTTTACTTTGTCTTTTGAGATGTTAGGATTTTTATCCTTTGTTTTGTTAATGTGTATTAATTTGCAAATATCTAACCATCCTTGCATGCCTTTAATAAATCTCACTTGATCATGGTGTATGATCCATTTATTGTATTTTGAGTTTGGTTCGGTAACACATGATTGAGGATTTTGGTTCTATGTTCATCAGGGTTATTGGCACTATAGTGATTTTCTTTTTCTGTAGTGTCTTTGGTTTGGTTTTAGTAATACTGGCTTTGTAAAATGAATTTGCGAGCATTTCTTCTCTTTAGTTTTTTTGGAATAGTTTGAGAAGGATAGATATTAACTCTTCTTTAAATGTTTGGTAGAATTTACCTGTGAAGCTGTTTGATCCTGGACTTTTGTTTTGGGGGAGTTTTTTGATTACTGGTACAGTTTTGTTATTAGTCGGTCTGTTCAGATTTTCTATTTCTTTTTAATTCAGTCTTTGAAGATTGTATATTTCTAGGAGTTTATCTACTTCTTCTAGGTTGACTAATTGTTGGCATATATTATTAGTTCATAGTAGACTTATAATCCTTTGTATTTCTGTGGTGTTGGTTGTAATTTCTCTTTCATTTCTGATTTTATTTATTTGGGCGCTTGCTCTTTTTTTCTTAATGACTCTGGCTAAAGGCGTATCAGTTTTTTTAATCTTTTCAAGAAACCAGCTCTTCTTTTACTCTTTTCTAGTTTTTTGGTTCCTATTTCCTTTATTTCCACTCTGATCCTTAGGATTTTCTTCCTTCTGCTAACTTTGGGCTTGGCTTGTTTTTCTGTTTCTTTTCAGTGTAAGTTTAGACTGTTTGAGATTTTTCTTGTTTCTTGAGGTACATCCGTATCATTGTAAGCTTCCCTGTTAGAACTGCTTTTGCTATGTTCCATAGATTTTGGAATGTTTCCATTTTCATTTGTGTCAGGGTATCTTTAGATTTCCTTTTTGATATCTTTGTTGACCAGTTGTTTATTTCGTAACATGTTTAGTCTCCATGTGTTTGGCTTTTTCCACTTCTTTTCTTGTAATTGGTTTCTAGTTTTATACTGTTGTGGTTTGAAAGGATGCTTGATAAAATTTCAGTTTTCTTATATTTATTGAGACTTGTTTTGTGGCCTAACATGTGATCGTCCTGGAAACTGTGCCATGTGCATTTGAAAAGAACATGTATTTTGTTGTTTTTGGATGGATTATTCTATACATACCCGGTAAGTCAATCTGATCCAATGTGTTATATGTAAGGCCACTGTGTCCTTACTGATTTTCTGTCTGGATGATCTATCCACTGATATAAGTAGGCTGTTAAAGCCCCCTACTATTATTCCTGTCAGTTTTCCTCTTTATGTCTGTTAATATTTGCTTTATATATTTAGGGGCTGCCATGTTGGATGCCTAGATATTTACAGTTGTTATATTCTCTTGTTGGATTCATCCCTTTCTCATTATGTAATGCCCTACTTTGTGTCTTGTTTCAGTCTTTGTTTTAGAGTCTGTTTTGTCTAAGTATTACTACCTGTGCTTTTCTTTGCATTTCCATTTGAATAGAATATCTTTTTCTATCCCTTTCAGTCTGTGCATGTTTTTAAGTCTTAAATGAGTCTTTTGTAGGGAGCATATCAATGGGTCATTTTTTTAATCCATTCAGTCACTTTGTCTTTTGACTGGAGCATTTAGTCTTTTTACATTTAAAGTAATTTCTGAGAGGTAAGTACTTATTGCCATTTTGTTCATTGTTTTCTTGTTGGTTTTGTAGTTCTGTTCCTTTATTCTCTTACTCTCTTCCTTTGTGAGTTGATGAGTTTCTTAGTGCTATGTTTGGATTCTTTTCTATTTATTTGTGTACCTAGTAGAGGTTTTGGTTTGTAGGTTACCATGAGGTCTGTATGTAACACCCTGTGTATACACCCCATGTGTTTTAAGTTGATGGTGGTTTAAGTTCGAGCACAGTCTAAAAGCACTACCAACATCCTTGCCAACAGTGGTTGTTTCTTGTTTTGTTGATTTTAGCCATTCTTCATTTTGGTAAAAAAAAAAAAAACTGTGGATTAAGCCTCTTTTTTATCTTTTGGGTGTCTGAAAATGTTGTACAGCTGGCTGTTTGTTGACATGTGTTTGCTTTATTTGGACAATAAAAACCAGAGGGAGAATTAATCAAATTTTAGTCTGGAAACAACTTTTAAAGGGTTGTCTATACTGACTAGCTCTGAAACCATGGCCAGGTCTCTTAACCTTCCTGTGCCCTATTTTTCTGATCTAGAATTGGCGGGGGGACATGGTGGATAATACTACTACTATGTAGGGTCACTGTGAGGAATGGATGAAGTGATAAAGTTCCTAGTATAGTGCCAGCTACATCTTAAGCATTTGGCAAACATTAGTTTTTGTTGTTATTCCCTTATTTTAACAGTTTTGATTCTAGCGAGTGGCTATAAAGGGCGCTGCATAGCACATTGATGTAGTAGGCATTACATCAGTACTAGTTCATTCTTACCTTTTCTCTGTAGTTTCACAGAATCAAATAATTTAATTCAGCTTTTCATTTTCAAGATGAGAAACTGTGCTCTAGAAAATTCCAGTGATTTTTCTCAGGATCTCATGGGATTGGCATCTGGATCTCACACTGCTTGAATCTGGGTATTCTTTGCTTTGAGTCACTTTATGTAACTGTCATATTTTCTTCAAGATAGAATGCAGTTTTCCATACTTTTTATTGTGATTGGAATTTCCACTGTCTCAAAAAGCATGCCCATCCAGGGGTGGATGTTATTTTCCTAGTTTGGAAAGAAGCATCTCAGGCTGGAATCTGGAAAACTCTGTTATAGTCTCAGTTCTGATTCTGGTGCTCTCTGGAACTTGAGTACAACCACTTCACCGCTCTGGGCCACAGTTTCCTTATCTATTAAATGAAGGACTTACATGTTTTGATTTTGAGGATTCTATAACTGATTTCTAAAAATATCCCTTTTTGTGTTACACAAATAACATAGTTTATGCTAGAGAAATTAGTACAAATAAGCAAAACAAAGGAAGATAGGTAGGTGGGGGGATACAGAATAAAATTAAGTCTAGACCTTGAAGCTTTGACTGGGCCTGAAAAACCTTTCAAACATTTCCCTTTTCATGGGAGTTTCAAATCAGCGTCTCTCCTATATGGCACTGACGGTCCGTAATGTGTCGCAGTGTTGTATTGCAACCCTTCATTATCTCTGAGTAATCTTGCTGAGGGCAGTAACTGTGTCTCACTCATATTCTATCCCCGTCACAGTGCCTATGTTCCGTCTTGCAAAAGAGACCTCATTGACGAAGCATTTGTTAATAATGTCCCGCTTATACCTCTGGAGCAATTAATGACCGCGTGCCATCCAGGGCTTGCTGTGTTTTCTCTCTGATTCTCCCGCGCATCTTCAGAAATATAATTTTTCTTTGTCTTTTTTCCTGAGGGAGAGACTATGAAGTGATATGTTTGAACAGGAATGATGCGGGCTCCACGTGTTTCATGACACAGTGGCTTGGGTCTGGTATCTTTGGACTTACCGTCCCAGGGAGCACAAGGCACCTAGTCAGTGACCAGCTCCTGGGGCTTCTCAGCACACGTGACTTCTCTGCTCTCATTTATGCATCAAAAGAGGTATCCCATTTTTTTCGCCGTCACATATATTAAGTCACTTTTTGTTGAAGGAAAGAGAGTTAATTACGGTTGTTAGATCCTTTATCTGCAATTAGTATAATTCGGTCAAATAGGTGATTTTGAAAACTTGCCACTACGGTTTTCAACTCACTGCAATAATTAGTTAGGAAGTAAAGGAAAGCTTTCATATCATGATTTTTTTAAGTTTTAAGTTATGAACAATATTCAGAAGAAAAATGTTTTTATGAATCTGAGTGTGTTGATGAATATATTTGTATTATATCTTGGAATCGAACATTTTACTTTCTGTCTTCACTTTGATATATTGGCAAAAGTTGCATATTTAAGAAGATCTGAATTTGTGTCTTACTACCAAGGGTGAAATAACTTCAGTCATGCGACACAGGCAGGCATTTTAATCATGCATCATGGAGACACAAAACCCAAATTGGTCAACATTGCTTTCGGATGCTGACATCTGGCCAGCTTCCACATCCCTGTGGAGTCTCCAAATCAGGGTTATTTAGGGCAGTGGCTGTTGCTAGTCTACTGGGGAGCCAGAGTGGAAAAACCATTTGAACCATCCTATATTTCAAATTCAGATCTATTTTTTTTTCTGGCCTACAAGTTTGAAAGGAACTGAATTAGTAGAGGGTACTATTTGTTTTTTTATTTTATTTTATTTTATTTTAAGATTTTATTTATTTATTTGACACAGAGAGAGAGATTACAGGTAGGCAGAGAGGCAGGCAGAGAGACAGGGAGAGGAGGAAGCAGGCTCCCTGCTGAGCAGAGAGCCCGATGCGGGCCTCGATCCCAGGATGCTGAGATCATGACCTGAGCTGAAAGCAGAGGCTTTAACCCACTGAGCCACCCAGGCGCCCTAGAGGGTACTATTTGTGATAGAATCTGTCATTGCCCAGAATTAGAATCATACCCCTGGAGTTGCCAAACCAGGCAGCCCTCTTTGAACATCCAGAAGGATCGTGGTGGTTCTAACACGGCAATCTTTGCTACCACCAGAACTGTCCAAAAGGGGCAAACCGTTCGCCTTCTGCTGATAGCAGCATTTCTCTGCTTCCATTGGGGCACCGTCTGTGAGATGAACTGGAAGTTATACAGTCCAGTTTCCATGACCAGTTACCTAACCTTTCCTTTGGTGCCTAGAGGTGGCCAGTTCTGACCGATGGCAGGATCGCAGACACCTTCAAGTCCCACATCATGTGGCGTGTTTTCAGGCCTCGTTTTTCCCCTCGGTTCACTCTGGCTGTGTTTTTCCCGTCTGGGTGGAAATGTCATTCTGCACAGCTAGAACTTTTTTTTTTTTTTTAACCTCCTCTGAAGTGCTCCCAGAGGAATCATTGGCCCTCTCATTTGCCAAATATGGGATGGTAGAGACAATTTTCAGTATGCCCCATCATTGTGATATGTTAGGTTATTTTGAAAACAAGTCTATAATGTCATCTTAGGGTGCTGTGGGTCTCATCATGCATTTTTTTTCTTATGCTGCCCATTTTATGCTGAGAAGAAGGAAGAGACCAAGCTGATTTTAGATAAAACCGCTTCCATGTGTTACCTAGACATTATGATTCTTTTTGTAGGAATATTTAGTTAGTCCTTTGAGTTTTCTGGATTTATTCCATTAAAATACTGGCTGCCCCCTCCAGTCCTGTACTTTATGTTTTTTCCATCTGTTTGCTCAGGGAAGCCTGGGATTTTTTCCATAACCTCATGTTTCCACGTCCTGTGGGTCCAGCAGCCATGCATGATGTGCCTTCTGCCCTAAGCCATTTTTGGATGTGTCATCCCCTAATAAGTGACATCTCCTGAACTACCCACTGTCCATTCTGGTAGACTATTCCTTTGTCCACGTTCCTTTCATATCTTGCGTTTGAGCATTTTGGTCCATGTTCTCTGTCGCCTAAATTGAGTGACTGTAGTTTTCTTCCAAACCAGGACAGTTTTGAGGACAGTCCACACAATCCAAGACTTTCCCAGGCTCCTCAGGATGTACAGGAGCTCGTCCTTAGAGAATTTCCAAGGTAGAGCCTGTTGGCATTCGGAATGTGGTGAGTGCCGGAATGAGTCCTTCATGATGTTTCCTGTGAAATCATTGAACCGGCCAGTTCCCTTCTGAGCATTTTCCTGCTGATTCTCTTCTTGGCTAGAGAACAGTCAGAAATCACGTGTTATGGTGCCAGCCATCTCGACCTGTCCCTCCTTCCCTCACAGACCCCTCCTTTTCAACAGTGTCGTTTCGCACTGATCTTTTTGGCCTGAAACCATGTTCAGCCAAAGACCGTTACTAAAGGCTGCAGGCAGAAGGAGAGCCAAAGCTTTGTAACCTTTAACTGTGTATGTCAACACACTTCTTAGTTATTTGGTTGATTTCTGAAATGTATTCTCCTCTGAAAATGCCTACGCAAAGCACAGTTTAATATTGCTTGAGGAATTTTAATAACAGTTTGTTCTCACTGTTCTGGTGCTGCTCATTCCTGACAGTTTCTGGTGCTGCTCATTCTTGGAAGTATGTTACTCACACGGTGGAAGAGCTCCCAGTGTGTGATTAAGGTCCGCAAGGCAGGTCAGCGGGTCCAGCCTGCTTCCATTTTCCCAACGTGTTTGACCATGGCAGCTTCTGTGCTTTCAAACAATCCATTCTATTTTGGTAGATGCTTTCTCCCTTCTTTTTTTAACAGCATGATTTCCATACAAGACTCACAATGAACTCACCATTGCCAAGTGGAGGGGAATGGCGTGCTGTATAAATACGTTTGTCGCAACTCAGTCTTTGCCTGTACCAGGCTTTGTGATTGAGTCTGTGATTTTGATTCTGTCCAACTTAACTGTCCTCCCTGCAGACCCAACCTGAAGTCCTTTGTTGCCCTAAATATTTTCTCAGAGATCTTTTATTAACTTTTTCTTTACTGCTCCAATTTTTTCTCCCTCTTGCCTACTTTAACATGTAGCTCCGTAACAATAGTGAGGAAGAAAAATGCATTCTCATGGTCTTATCAGGTGAGGCAACAAGTGCATTTCTCTTTACTAACACAGAAAAAGAACTTTGAAACTTTGTCACTTTCCTTCCTGCCAGATGCTTGTAGAAGGGACCCAAGGAAATGGTGGAAAAGAACCAGCTTTCCCTAATTATATCTTCCATTGTGAATGGTAGCTGGGAGAAAGAACAAAAAAATTTTTTTTCTAAAGAGTTAGTTGTGATGTTTTAGGAAAACTTAAGACAGAGATGGGAGGATTCTTTATTTTCTTTTATGATCAGGATTGATTTCTGTGACACTCGGAGGGAGTGGTGTGCTAGTGTGAGAGGCTGCTCCTTGTCTGCCACTTTCAGCTTGCCCCATCTTTGTTGGTAGTAAAACCCCTCCTTTTTAGCTGGGCCTCGGTCACCTGGAATATAGACTTCATTTCCCTGCCTCCCTTGCAGCAAGGCCTACTGAATTGTAAAATGGTGATTAATTGATTGCAAGCGGAAGTACCACATGCAACTTCTTGGAAGTAGCCCAAAGGAGGAAGTGTTCATTTTTCTATCTTCCTGAGCAGAATGTGGACACAATAGCAAAGCTCAGGCAGCCATCCTGAGGCATGGGGTAGGAGCCATGCATGTGTTGGGGATGGTTGAACAGCAAGATACCAGGAACCTCTGGATCACCTATGTGTAAGTGAGAGACAGGTACTCATGTGTGCACCCCTGTTAACTTGTGGCTTATTCTCACATAATGGTGACCATAATCTTAACTAGTACATCTGTGAATCTTTTTCAACTGCTGTGGTAGGAGGGTAGCTCTTTGAGATATTTTTCCCCCCATTTCAGACTGTCTGCTTCAGAGATAGAGGAACACTTAATTGGTGGACAAGGAATCTTAACTCTTACAATTAAAAAAAGGCAAGATCTTCTGCAGTGTTTACCTCTAACGTCCTGTGAGAAGGACATTTTGACTGTTGAAAACCACAAAAATTCTTTTCTTTTCTTTCCTTTCCCCCCATTGCCTTGTGCTTCCCCTTCCGTAATGGTTCAGTCCTAAGGTCAGCGAGTGGGACAGAAAGAGAGAGGTGGTCAGGGTCGGGAGCACTGGTGGTCTAGAACGGGGGGTGGGAACCCGAGTGGGGTGAGTTGAGCATCTGTGCAGGTCAGGGAACCTGGCCTGCGAGGTCCCAGCCCAAGCAGGACAAGGAGGGTGTTGCTGTGGAGGGGCGGGTGAGTAAGGAAGTCTGAGCAGTGTGTGAAGGGGTCCCTCAGGAGGGAGGGCTGTGGGGGAGATTGGTTACTGCATCCACTCTGAAGTTACAGAGTTGAAAGGACTCCACTTGCACAGAGCCTCCTCACTCACGGGGTAATTAAAGGCATAGGATCTGGCTCAGCAGGTGTAAGAAAGCCTGGGCGTGCCTGGGGAGCCTCAGAGGTTTAGGGGGGCTGCTCCCCAGAGTCATTTCTTTGTTTCTCAGGATACGTTTGCTCTCCACATGATGAACCATCAAGATGTGTGTGAGGAATCCGAGTTTCGGAATAGCCTGGGCGAAATGTCCAGCAATGTCTTTCATGCCCAACTGGACACGTGTCCCATAACCAGGTGCAAGCTGTCAATCTACACATCCCTAAACAGTGTAAGCAAACTGGCTCTGGGGGTGTCCTGAGGGTCTTCAACTTTAAGCTGAACATCACACATCTCTAGCCGGCTTTGCTCCTCCTGATCTTGACTGAGAATCCATACCCAGCTTCCAGGGGCTCCTGCAAATAAGCAGAGAGCTGTCTCGGTCTAGCTGTAGGAGAACGCTATCCTGCAGTTATATATAGGATTATTGATTACCCAGTAAGTAGGTTAGAGGTAATGGAAGCCAGAGTTCTCACTGTTAAAGAAGGGAATCACAAATACAGAGAGGGAAGAAACTGGAGTGAACCGTGTGATGTTGTATTGCCCCTGGAGATACTGTTGTGAACTCAGGGTTTTCAATAATATGGTGAAATCAGTATTTGTGTGTGTGTGTGTGAATTCTCAAGCTCTGTCCACTGAGAGGAGCTGAGAATACTGAGCCCCAAATAGCAATGAGCACATCTGGTACTCAGATTTTGTCTTATAAATACCAGTTTCCACAAAAAGGAACCAGAGCTCATTAGAAAAATGGTGATTTCAGGGCTGTGGCTGAAAAAGGACAAAATGAGCCTGACTGTCTAGCGCCAGGAGGCGGTGAAGTGCTCAGGGAGCACTGGGGACTGGTCAGAAGGCTGGGACCCCAGCATAATAATGAGAGGCAATAATGACTGCGATAGGAAACCACGGACCATCCACATAGAAAGAAACAAACTGTAGTTTGTCACCAGCAACAGTCTTGTTGACATTTTGGACTGGATGGTCCTGTGGAGCCAAAACTCTGCTCTGCCCAACTCTCCTTCCAGAAGCACCAGGCTGTTTCTCATTCTGGAGATTTCTGCAGGGGAGTGTGTGGGCCACCTCATGCCTTGGGGGATGTGAGGCAGCTCCCCAGGTCCCCTCCCTTCAGGTCGCCTCAGCTTCAGACCCGTGCTGTCTCATAGACACAGTGGGAGCCCCTGTGGTAAGTTGTGGTTTTTAGCGGCTGTGGGTGTTCGAGTCAAAAACCTTGCCAGACATCGCCAAATGGTACCATGGCGGTGAAGATTGCCATCGGGGGTCATGAGCCACGTGCGGCACGGGGTATTTTTAGGGTTCTGAAGTATATGGGGTTCTGAAGTACCCTCCCTTCCTCAGCCCCCGTTCTTTCCAAATGCTTACTGATTACAAAGGGGAAAAAATGCACTTTCAATGGAGAGGCCTGGCAGACGTCAGCAGTCAAGGGAGGATGGTCATTGACAGGACAGCCTGAAGCTGTGCCCCCCAGTAGGACATGTCGAGGAGAACCCCGCGTTTCCTTGACCTTCCTGCCAACGAAGCTTCACCTCAGTCTAACCATGAACAAATGAATTGACAAATCTGCATGGAGGTCGCAATCTAGAAGAATTTGGCCTGCAGGCAGGCTTCACAGTTGCCAAGGTCTTGGAAGGCAGGGAAAGGGAATTGCAGGCAAGAGGTGACCTGAGAGAACCCCTAGCTACGCGCACCGGGATTGTCAACCGGGTTGTTTTTTTCTAAGAGAAGTGACGGGGGCGTCCGGTGGCACTGGGGTGAGGGCCGAGGATGAGGCGGTGATGACGTGTGACGGGAAGTTCCTGGTTTGGGTGGGAGGTTGCTGTCCTCAGAGTACCCTGACTTTGGGGGCGTCAGGCCGGCACCGTGCTCCCGAAAGGCTCCAGTCAGAAACACAGGTCTCTCTGCTGCATTTTAAATTTTCTATAACTTCGTGATGGTTGGGGGAAAAAAGAAAAGCGCATTCAGAAGTTGTGGTCACGAGTGATAACACTCATTTTCTTCCCAGCGTGCTGGGGTCCAATATGAAGGCCCTTCCTTTTTTTTCCCTTTTTTTTAAAATTTATTTATTTGACACAGAGAGAGAGGAGATCACAAGTAGGGAGAGAGGCAGGCAGAGAGAGGAGGAAGCAGGTTCCCTGATGAGCAGGGAGCCTGATGTGGGACTCGATCCCAGGACCCTGAGATCATGACCTGAGCCGAAGGCAGACGCTTAACCCACTGAGCCACCCAGGCGCCCTGAAGGCCCTTCTTGAGAAACATTTTTGTCTTCTTCTTAGGGAAAAAGCTCTGCTGCATTAATATAATAATGTTCTAAGAGAAAGAATATTGGAAAAATGCCTAAATCTGTTTAATGTATATAAGATATGTATTTAAAACATAGTGTTTGAAGCATGTGCTGATCATCCTGCGAAGTCTTAGAGCCCGAAGTGGAAGGCAAGTCGCTTTTTTCTTGGACTTTTTTTTTCTTGCTTTATAGTGGGAAAATCCATCTTTTATGAAAGACTGATCCTCTTTAGTTTAAACCTCCACAAGATTGTTTGAAACTCGTGAGCGATATGCCAGTGCTTTGAAACATCAACCAAAATAATTCAAGGGGAAACTTTTTTCCTCTTCGTCCTCTGGTAGCATGTAGAAGAATTTTTGGGGGGCCGGTGGGCACAGGTGAAGTGACGTGCTCCCTGCTTACTGGGACGTGGTCTTTCTGTCTGCATAGGATGTTCCCTTTGGTCCAGGTGAGGCACGGGGCCTGTCCATGCTCCGGGCTGTCGAGATGGATCGCTCAAGCGGGCACGGAGCTACCTGGCCCTTGTAATGTTTGATCCGGTGACATTAATCTCATTAGCCCTAACTCGCTGTGCTAATTGCATAACCTTTCTTAATTTTGTGTAACATTTAACAGACAGTGTTACATGAAACCTTGCTTCTGTTTTTGTGAGCGGTAGCACTTCACCCTGTGAAGATCATTTAACGCTTTACCTTGTAGGAGTGTGGGGACAATTTGAGTACATTTACTGACTGATTTTTTTTTTTTCTTTTTCTTTTGCAGTCTCCTTATCCCACATCACACAGCTGGTCCTCAGCCACAACAAACTAACAAGTGAGTTAACTTTACCATTGGTTACACAGTATCTGACTCATAGGTGATATTGTGATACTGCTGATTCTTTTGTTTGCTTTAAAGACAGCTCAGGACAGATGTTATTTGGGGAAACCTAAAATCTTCTTTGGTGACAAGTGCGATACACAAGCATCTTGTCCTGTATTTTGTACTTTGCTCTGTTTTTCGTTTTTTGTTTCTCATTTTTTGTTGTTTGTTTTTGTTTTTTGTTTTTTTTTTTTTACTTTGTTTTGAGGATTCTTTCCTCACGTGTGTAAACTGAAGGAAGAGCATGACGCTGCTTTTTAGGAAATGGTTCCTTTCAGGGCTGGTAAGTGACCTCAACTGCCAGAGTGATTCATGAGTGTTTCAAGAAAAGAAAAAAACTTATTAAAAAATATTAAAGTAAGAGTTCTTGGCTTTCTCTGTAGTTCTCCCCCCCAAAGGAGAATATTTAACTGTTGCTCTTTTTCTCTGATGGATCGAGGGGAATCCCCCCCGCACATACGAAATTGTGTAAGTTATGTAAATCGGCATCTGCATTTTTCCCATTTTTGAGTCTGGTTCCCAAGAAGACTTCTCTGGGGCCTGGGTGGTGTCATGGTGCAGTTAACATACAGGAGAACTGATAGCTGTTTTTATGAAAATATCTCCTGTGAGTGTGAGTGATAATGGGCATTTTATCCTTGGAGCTGTGACTTTAAAGATTTTAATGACAGGGGCCCACTCTCCTTTCTCAATCCTAACTGACTGTCACTTCTTTGTGCTTGCCACATTTCCTGCAGACTTGAATGATTTTCTAATCACGTGGCAAGAATTTGTTAGGGCGCTTTCTGAGTCCCATGAAATGGACCTGAATGTCACGTTGAGGGATCTGTCGCGTGAATTTATGTGTGTATGTGCATTATATACAGCTCGAGGCTATGTCACAGAGCTGTTGATTATTGAGAATTAAGAGGACGGTTAGAGCCCCTCATGTGTGGGGAAACAGGCAGATTTAGTTCATTTTTAGCAAAAAGCATCTATTTGTAAGGCCAAGGCAGAGTGGCACTTGCCTCATGTTTGAGTAACGGTGGTCACAGAAGCTGAAAGGGAGGGCTCCACATCACATGTCATCATTTTTGTAACAGGTAATATGCTGCCGGTTTCATGGTTTTCATAGCAAAGGATCCTTTTGTCCACTGAGACCATAATCCCAGTTTACAAGGGATTTGCAGTTTGTCTTGAAAGGTGGACAGCATGATCCCTGAATTCCCCAAGATTTTGGGAGCAGAAGTCCCAAAGCTGTTGCACAGTTCATATAGATATTTAATTGCCAAGCTTCCTGTGGTTAGATTTGCATCATCACCAGAGTGAAAAAAGTGTACATTTAAACAAGAAGCAAAACATGCTCCATTCCTATGACATCATTAATTCATCTGTTCTTTTTAAAACAAACAAAAAAAACCTTTCAGGTTTTTCAGTAGTCATTTATTTCTCTTTACATGGCCGCAAAGATAGAAATCTCAGGGCTCAAAAAAAAAAAAAAAAGAAATCTCAGGGCTCAGTGGATCAGTTTCTCTCTCCAGGCATAGAATACAAGATGAATTTAGAGAGGCACAAAAATGGAGTTAAATTATGTCTGCTATTAAAGAGGTTGGCTGCAAATGGGTTCAGACTTCAAATTTCTTCCTTCTTGTTTTTTGTGTTTGTTTTTTTTTTTCCTTCTTTTTCCATTTGAGACATTCTTGACCTAATCCAGTAAACTCTAATTAATCGTCTTGGTAAATTCTGTTTCAAGCCATTGTGAGTCGTGTCAGTGACACTCGATCTGTTCCACTAAGGTCAAATTAGCATCTTTTACTATTTTTCTGGCATTTAAATGAATGACTTCGCTATGGTTTTTCAAGTATTTATAGTAAATATGTCCATTTGATGGAAATATAAATATGCATTAAATGCAAGTGGCTGAGCACACCCTCCTGTCACTTTGTATGGTAATCAGTGTCTTTCACTTTGTGTGGTTTTTAATAGGGCCTGGCTGACAATGCTGCATTAAAACCAGCTGCACTCAGAAGTTAAACCCCTCAGCCCTGGTTTTGTCTTGCAAAAAGTACTTGTGTTTTTCTTAGTCTGCCAATTACTGCTGTTGTTTGACATTTCCACTTGTGTGCTCACGGAATGAATGGCTGGCAGGCTCAGACTGGGACCTTGACTTGGGGACACCCGAGTCGGGATCTGTGCAGCCATCCAGGCCCTGGGGCAATGAGTGGGCTTCCTTTCCGTGCTGGTGGTTTTGACGTGGACAGGTCCTCTCCGTGTAGTACAAGGAGGGCACAGGAAGCCGGAAGTGGGCTGGTGATCCTTCAATTCCCCCCAAATTCTGTGAACAGAAATCCTTAAAGCTTTCTGTATTTGACTTGATAAAAAGTATTTCCAGATTGTCAAGCCAGTCCCTTAAATTAGGGGTTCATCATTACTACAGCAGCACTATTTACATTTAAGCGGGGGCAGTGTGGGGATGGGGGCAGTGTGGATGGGCCTTGGTAGGGGGTGTGGGGGATTGCTCGGCCTGGAACAACTTTCCTAGACGAATGGACGCGTGTGTCTCCCTGATGTATTCAGATGGAAGGCAGAGCAGCAGGCGAATCTTTTCCTTCTTCCCTTCTGCTCTGACGGGGCAGGTGCTAACTGGCAACCCTGTAGAGGTGCTTTGCCCAGGGGGAGTGGTTTCAGAGTAAAGATGATGTTCTTCTACCAGGCTGGCCCCTCCAAAACACCATTTGCCCTGTGATAAGGCATGCATCTGGTGGAAGGTGCTGGTGGAAGCAGCGGTTTGCCTGAGTTGCAGAACCTGCCCCATCTGGCCCCCTCCTCCAGCCAGTACCCCCCTCCCCATGCTGCTGCAGACAGATTGGTCAGTCTGTCCTCACGCCCAGCCCTGCTTCTGCACCTGTGCTCCCTTGCCTCCTCCCTTCCACCTGCGCTGCCTTGCCCCCTCCTCCTGTGCTCTCCTGGCTGCCCTGGCCAGTGGGAAATTGTTCTTCCCCAAACTCCTACTGTTCATAGACCCTTAAGACCAGTGCAGCACGTCCTTGTCCTCCTATTGCTTTATGTTTACTCGCTCTGTCCAGATAGATATTAAGCTTTCTTGAAAGTGGAGACCATTTCTATGTAGAAACTGGACTTTCTTGGGATTAACTGGTATAGGGACCTGAGTAGATGTGGCCACCTCACACTTGTCTTTCCTACTCAGAGGCTCATGTCACTCATGCTGGACTGAGTACTCTAAAGAAGCATTACCCTGTGTTCTGGGAATTGACGTCCACGTCATGTTCCTCATCATGGGGACCCTTTCATAGTGAGGAGTGATGTGCTGGGATGGCACCCTTGGGGTACCTCTCAGCATCCGCAGGTGAGGACAGCTGGTGTCAGGATTGACTCACGGATACTCCTTCCACCCAGAGACCCTGTTGGGCTCGGCCAAGTGTCACTTCCATAAAGCCTCCTTTTGTTCTTAGAGCTGTGACAGCTTCTGCACCTGTTACTCTTCCACTGCAAGTTAGTTTTATATATTTAAAATCCCCAATTATTTACTGATTTCTTCATGCAATTAATTGCATTATAATTTCCTGGAGTTCAGGAGCCCCGGCTGAAGCTCTTCTGTGGTCCACACCTCCGAAAGTACCAAGAGCATGTTGAACATCACCTCAGCCCTCAGTTTATGCAGGTTGATTAATGGATTGATAGGTGATGAGTTGGGCTAAGTCAGAGCAGACAGAGATGACCTACCCAGGGCCTTGCTTGCTGTCACTGGTTTTAAAGAAGGGAACATAGCAATGATTTCAAAAACTGTTTTCCTGTGTGTCTGCCCCCCTGCCCCAATGCTTGTCTGTGTGATGACTCTGCCTTTTAAGCCAGTGTTTGCTGAGGCTTTTCAGTTGGCCCCATAAGCTCATACCTGGTTTTTTTTTTTTTTTTTAATTTTATTTTTATTATTTGCCCAAGGGGTACAGGTCTGTGAATCATCAGGCTTACATCTTTCACAGCAT
This sequence comes from Ailurus styani, assembly GCA_002007465.1. Lineage (NCBI taxonomy): Eukaryota > Metazoa > Chordata > Mammalia > Carnivora > Ailuridae > Ailurus > Ailurus styani. The sequence goes on along the minus strand of LNAC01001483.1, from coordinate 154,303 downwards.
TCACCAAAGTCATACTTGGTTTTTATGGTGGTTTGGGAGTGTTAGCTTTCTAAATGTTTTCCTACTTTTTTTCCGTCTTAGACTTTCGAGACCGTCATTTTAAGGCTAGTCCACTAGAGGTCACTGTTGAGATACATATTGTTTCTCTGGGTCTTTCGGCTGAAAGATTAAAAACCAAATTTGTGTTATCAGATTAAATTTTTTGCAAGCTATTCTGCTCTGTCCAGTAGGGTATGTTGCTGTTGCTATTTACGTGGTGCAGTTTGCCGTGATTAAGGTATATCCCTCTATAAGGATATTTATTGTTTTTCTCTTTTGCTCCTGTTAATTATCATTCTGTCTCACATGCCAGTTTTTAGTTTATTATGGCTACTTTCTCAAGTTAGAAAGTTTACTTCTTTACATTAGAAGACTTTTATTTCCCTTTGTAGTATTTTGTATTGGGGATGTGTAACATTTTTTATTCCTGTGGAAGAAAGTTGAATATAGGTATGCATGTTACCGGATTTTAATAAAAAATAAAAAAATAACCATGTAAAACTCAGGGAAATGTGCATTTTATGAGGACTTAATACGGGTTCTTCTACTGAATGCCACTGTGAAAGGAAGAATGCTCTGCCTTATGAAATGAATTACACTCTGAGTCGGTGGACAAAACTGTTTCTGAGAATAATTTTTTAATGTGAAGCTCTTCTTAATTTTAAAAGCAATTTTATTTTTATAGCCAACAGATATTGCTGTTTGCAGTCATGAAGAGGACAGTCATGTTTTTCATTTTGTGACCTGTGCATTTTGAGGATTAAGCATTCATCATTTTGTGCAAAAAATGTGAAGTATATCATTTTGCTCTGCGTGAACTTTGCACACCCAGCTCTGTGTAAACCTTTCATAAGTGTGGGTCTCTGCGTGTCATTTTTCAGTTTTATACTTTGAACTGTCCTATAAAATCTTTTTTTGAGCTTTTAGGGGTTTTGCCTGCAGTTTGAGGCCTTAATGTCACTGTATCTTGTCATTTAATGCATCGGAAATGGCTAGTCAGGCAGTAAACCTAAGTTTTATGGTGAAACGTGTTTTATTTTTTTTAACAAGACTGTTTCCCATTAGTTACAGCTTATGTATGAATTCGAAATTCCAGGGAACAAGAAATGCTAGGATTTTCTTTATTAGCGATTTCAATAATTTATCAAAGATAATGTTCTAAATATATAGAAGTTAATAGAAGGTTTTGAAATTTTATGTAGATGTATATATATGTCGATAGGATATTTACCATAAATGTTATTATAAATGAATTAAGGAGCATGTTGCACATGGAATATGACGTCCTCAAAATATGCAGATCCAATTATAATGAAGAAAAGCAGTTTTTTAAAAAGCATAATAAATTAAACCCTTTTCTACAGAGCTCACCGATTGTTCAGATGTATGAGAAAAATAAACTGTTCCAACTCATAAGAATGACCTTCACCAGTGTTCAACATCTTTCTGTTCTAAAGTCTCTAGTTCTTCTTTCATAGATTATTTGTCATGCCTTATGCAAAAGTTCCTGTGCATGGCTTGTATGAAATTAAACTGAGGGAAAATATGCAAAATAAATCGTCTGTGTGTCATGAATTTATCTTTTGACAATGTCAAAACAACTTGCTGTTTGCATTTTAAAAGAGTGTAAATGTATTTATAATACAGAGGCTTTGATCAATAGCTTATTTTTTTAATTAGTGCACATTTATCAGTTTGTTACTATGCCACCATTTGAAAGATTGGATTTGAAAAACTGTATACATAGTATTTTTGAGCCTGGAGGCTATTAATTAGACAGCATCTATAAGACGATAGCAGTGGTTTGGTTACCATAAAAAAATTTACCCACAGTTGGGAGTTCGTTATTTTGATTTTAGTACATAAACCTGCTAGGTCATCACATGGAAGAATCTGTTGGCTGCATAGTCCAGAACCAGTGGAGTCCAAGACCAGTGGGTGAAATTGGAGAAGGTGTCTCTTGATGGTATTGTGTCCTTAGCTCAGAGACTCTAGCCCATGGATCCAGCGCTACCAACCAAAATGTACCTGTTCAATAATTTCTGTTCTTGGAGTCTGTGCTAAGTGGAAGCTAGCTAAACTGTAGTGTATTAATTCTTCTACAGTATTTTTTATTTATTCATTCTTATCATTATTGTTTTTAGTTAGAGAGGGGAAGAGAGAGGTGGGGGGAGGGACTGAGGGAGAGGGAGAATCTAAAGCAGACTCCTCACCCAGTATGGAGTCAGATGCAGGGCTCCATCCCACGACCCCGAGATCATGACCTTAGCTGAAATCAAGAGTTGGACGCTTAACCAACTGAGCCACCCAGTCATTGCCACAGTATATTTTTAAATGGAACGATTTTAGTTATGAGAATTTCAGAATGGTGGCAGGCTGTGGAGAAAATGACGTTTAGGCGGTTTGAACCTGTCACTTTCCAAATCATAACTAGCCCCTCTAGGGAAGCTGATCTTGAAAAGTGTTTCTTTTACTATTTATAATTCTAAGAATTGATTTAGTAGCAAAAATGTATATGTAAATCATTTGTTGACTATTACTCCTAAATAATGTGTGTGTGTGTGTGTGTGTGTGTGTGTGTGTGTATGTGAAGGTGTACCTACGTGGGTGTGCTGTGGAGGAGGGTGGGAGAGGGTATTCTAAGAGGTGCATTTCCTTGGTACATACATTCTTTTGGAGAAGTTCTTAACATTTCATAACTCACCGCCCTTTTTTAATGGGTGAAACTAATCCCTAGAAAAACGTACCTAGGTTTTGTGGATCCTATAAAAACCATCTATGAATTCTTTAGGGGTGCATATAATTCAGATCCCTGGAGTAGGAGAAAGATAACAATGTATTTGTGGTATGGATAAACTGGTGCTGTTTCTTAGAGATGCTGGCTACTAATTCGTACAAAACTTCAAAAGGATGACTGTCGATGCAATGTGAAATTCACTCTTGATAGCTTTTTAAAAATCTTCAAAAGCCCCACCTACTTTAGCTGCTGAGATTTACATTTCATTAAATAATGTGTAATCTTGAGTGGAATGCATATGTATTTTTAGCCTTAAATATAAAACTGCCCATTATTTTACCAGCAAAAATGGGCTTATTTGGAAATAACAGAGAATTGCAGTATGGGACAAGCAAGCTGTGGCCAAAGGACAGGCAAGTCCGGAGAACAAAGAGGGAGAGCTCCTCTGGGGAGGAGGGGGGGAAATTGGGGATGCTGTTATAAACAAAAAGCCCATTGGAGTAAACTGGGAGCTGGAAGTATGGTGGCTTTTCATTGGCTAAGTTGTGACTGTCTCTGATTGAGCTGTTGCCAGGGGGAGGAGGTAAGCCTTTCTTTCTCCTGCAAGGATAGTTAAGTACTCCTGTGCAAGGTCCATCTCTTCCTGTTGGTCAGCAATTGACCGCCGGTGGAAGAGCATGAGAACTCCCTCTGCTGGCCTCCCAAATCCATTTAAGTGAGGTCTCCCTTTATTAATTTTAATAGTATATGCGTATCTCAGTTTCCCTAAAACCTAGGAGAATGTCTTTTTCCCATTTCAGTTTTTCTTCTATTTGCCCCTCAGCGTAATAGGACAAAACACTGTGCGATTGACCTACCACTAGTTAACAAACTCATCTCCCTCCTTTTCAGACGTTTTCAGTCTGAACTCTCTTGTCTAATTTTTTGCTGTTCCTTTAGCCTTTTTCTCCTGTCCATATATACTCTTATCTGATCGCCTGATTCTTATCAGGCGCCTGCCCCTCTTCAAATCTTCATCCTTCAAAAAGTTGAGATGGATTCTCCTCTTTCCCCCACAAAGCCCACCTGTCCCACCACCTGCACTATGTGGAAAATAAAGTATTAAGGCCGTCCAGAGTTTATTAGACTCTGAAGGGCCAACCTTACGTATATGATGACTTCAGCATGAAAGGAAGGGCATTTATTGACGCCTGCCTCTGTATCTGGTAGAAACAACAGGCCTGAAGTGGTCAAGTAACTAGAGCTGGAAGGTGGGGGGCTTTTCATGGCGTCCAAGCTCTGTGCCCTCCATCGCCCAGCTATCTTGCCAAGGATGTATGTGCAGTTTACATATCCCACCCACAAATCTAGGAGCTCAGTGGAGGAAGCATGGCTGTGGCTCTTTACAGGTTCAAAAAAAGGGAGGGGGGAGAATTCCAGAGGTTAAAAGGCAAAATTGTGACCCTAGAGGGGGCATTCACAAAGCCCTGTGTGGATCCTGTGGGTTTTTCTGGCCCCATGCCTTTACCCCTGCTCCCTTTCTTCCTCATGTGCATTACTCCTGTCCTCAGCATTAAAATACATGCAGAAAGAAGAGAAGTAATGCAGTGTGGCCTCTTGCTGAAGTCATTCTTAATTGTAGAAGAAGATGTGCTCTCTTGGCAAACCATGTTGTGTGTGTGTGAATTTGACTTGTCTGCTGTCTCCCTCTTCATGTTCATAATCGAGGATTGAGTGTATGTCTGTATAATGTATTATAAGGATATTTAAGAGCCTGGGTAGCTCTTTCTAGGACACTGAGCTTGCTTTCTGCAATGAGTGAAGTGGTTTTGTTTTTGTTTTTGTTTCTGTTTTTGTTTTTCATGTTCTCTTCCTTCTTGCTGGGTCTCGAAACTTCTTAGGCATTTTTCCCAGAGAAGCCTCTGCCCTTTGCTTGCCCTTCACTAGATGTCACTTCCTCCCAGACCATCAAATGCCACTGCCTTTCCTCTTACTGCTGCTTCTCTGACCCAGCTCCCTGGTTCAGGCTGGTTATTGACATACTGCCGGGCTGCCCACGTCAAGCCTCAGCACTGGAGTGTGGTTTCACAGGTATGTTCCTGATAGAAATCAGGGCTCAAGATTGTGTGGACCATTCCTTGGTTGTCTCTGGGTTGTTAATAAAAGAGTCAGAAATCAAGTAAATTCTGCATCCTCAGAGGGGCAGAAATCCATGCTTGTCAGCTTTTTAGGAGATTTGTTTGGCCTTGCGTACACATTTTTTATAGCCCAGGGACATATATTTTTGCATGTTTGACTTTATACTGTAAAATCTGCCTTAATGCTTGCTTGTAACTTTTTCCCCTGATTTTTTGTGGAATTGATTATTTTCATTGTTGCTGAAAGAGTAGGGTCTTTTTTTCTTTTTTTCTTTCCCCTTTTCAGTGAATTCAGTCAGGATATTTTTGGTTAGTAAAATTACTTAAGCTGCAGAATCTTAAGGAGGCCCATGATGAGATACAAGAATTACGTACCTCAAGGTGTGGGTGCTCAGTAAATACTGTTGTTCAACTGAATGTAGCATGACTGTTGTCATTTATAAAGCTAATAATGATTTGGGGGATGTTGGCCTTTATTGGGTAGATGTTAAGATATTTTGGTATTTAATTTTTACCCTGAGGAACATATAGATCCTTTTAAATGAGAATCTGCTTTACTGTTTCATAAACTTTATGTTTTTAAGTAACCCATAACTACTGTAATTCACTGTTTTAATGGCTGCTTTGGGGAAATCCCATAAAATCTGTAAAGCCTAGTTATCATTAGTATACTTGTGAACTTCACATTCTTGTGCTAAGATATAATTAGTTCATTACCCACCTTGTGTTTTGGGCCAGAAAACAAAAGTCATTTATCACTATAAATACAAATGACCTGTTTTGCATATAAAATTCTGAAACACGTAATTATTTGTATGCGAGACTAAAGAGGTTCTTCTTTACAGATAATCATTAAACTGGCATTCAAGACTATGATTCCTAATTTGCTGCAAGAATTGGCATCTATATAATGAGTCTAGACATCACCTCTGTGGTAGGAATAGACTAATGTCTCCAGCTAGTATAATTGAGTACTAAAGGGGCTGTCCTTTTACTTTGACCAGGAATGCCCCAAATTCATATTTCATAATTTCTGTTTTTTTGGCTTCTTCCCATCTTGCCTCATTCAGGGCATAGGGGGACAGTTTTATCCAGTATTGTACTCATCCAATATTGGGGCAAAGAAATATTTGCTTTCACCACTATTTTGATGTATTCTTGTGGTTTTCATACTTTTTCTAATAACTTTGTTGTAGCACTGTATCTTAGGGATCTGATAACTGGCCTCACTGAATGACCTTCTACCTTCCCTTCTCCTTTTCTGTTCAAGAAATCTTAGCAGCAGAAGCATGCAGAAATCTGACCGAGCATTTTCATTTGTTACAACAATCAAGTCTCCTGTCTTTTAATATAAATAGGCCAGGTTTGGGGAGGCAGTGCTATCCAATTTTTGGCTTTACCTTATCCCATATGGTGGTGTCTTCGTATGTCGTGTGGCCCTTGGGTCAGTAGCACTGAGGTGTGTCTGCGAATGGGCACGAGATTGGAACGTTTCACCCATTGCTGGGTGAGGGGTGTGCCCACCGCTGGGCCGTGTGCTAGTCTTCGCCCTCATGGGCAGTGGTGCCTATTGGGTATCCTCTCTCAGTCTCCCTCTTTGTATGCTTGGGGTGGTTTTCAGTCCCTCCCTGGTTTCCGACGATGGAGGCAGTGGCTGAACCATGAATTCAGTTTTCCAAAGAGGCCTGCAGGCAGCATCCCCTTGGCGTTCATGCCCTAGCCTGTCACTTCTCCTTTGCAGGAATCTCCAGATTAAAAAAACAACAAAAAAACCCAAACAACGAAAACAAAACCAAACCAGTCTGGGAGCTTCTGCAAAAAACAGGCACAGCGTAGTTCTGACTACTCAGAAGTTTGGTGGAGGCGGTGGGTAGGTTCCCGACTCCGGATTTCATGCCTTGCTTATGAGGAAAACCTACATGTGTTCCGAGCAGCTTCTGGCTTCCCAGCAGCCGTGGGTGGAACGTGGTGCATGGCCTCTTACTGGCCTTTTGTAGCTGAAGGGGACCCGGCTGTCGGTGCTAACCATATGGCTCCAAAGACCAATGCGTGACCCATCGGCTTTTCTGTGGGCTGCACGCTGCCGAGCGCCGGTCCTTATGTTCTGCAGGGTGCCTGCTGCTGCCAGAGTCTGTCACTCTTTGCGATTTTGTTTCTTTGCCTAGGAGGCCGGGAGATGCTTTTGCTCGAGAAGCCTCCGGATCGGCTGCACCCCGGCTGGTCTCTGTGCTGTCACGGCCAGCCAGCATTCCCCATTTACTTCTTGGTGTTCTGACAGCCAGAAGGCTAGCAAGGGGCATCTCTTCGTGGAACCTTATTTGGTCGTGATGAGGTTGCTGCGAAGTGACTTAATTCGATGAACTAGGGAATTCAGGACTTTTTCTCCTTGAACCTTGTTCATACTACTCTGCACTGATGTCACCGTAAAGATCTGGGTGGTTATAACAGAACCAGACGAGTGTTTGTCCATCCAACGCACAGCCTGACAGTAAAAGCTGACACCCACCGGGCTTTTGCAGTGCAGGAAGATAAGCTCTTGGTTGGTCTGGTGCTGTCCAAGAGGACGGGGTGGGGACTAATGCCCCAAAGTCCCGAACTCCCCAGTAGCTTACAAGTGAGGATTTTTTAAGGGCAAGATTTGGGGCAGGGGTCTTCTGAGAGGGTGGACGCTGTTGATTGGAGGCCTGTGAGGGCACGTTAACAGATATGCTTAGTTACTCCTAGTGCTGCTTCATCTGGTCCCACGGAGGGCTGTTCTATATTAGAATTGGAATCTGAAAAATCTTTCTTCATGTTAGATTTCATTAACATTCGTGGGTGCTTATGTGCTGATTAGCTCCCTGTATGAGCTCAAACTGACCATCAGTTTGAATGAATTCCTACGTCTTGGGCCTGGGTCTATGTGTCTCTGGCCAGCCCACCCATGCCCAGGGGCAGTGTGACCTGTAGTGTTTGTTTGTTCATTGGAGCTAAAAAGATGGATGCCAGCTGCGTGGGGAAGCAGAAGTTGACTGGAAATAGTTGGCTTGCAGCCCCCAGGTTGGGGTGGATCAGCCGTTTAGAGTTCTTTTTTTTTTTTTTTTTTTGGCCACTTTTCATCAACCCCAAGTCTCAACTTACTGAGGTGACAGAGAAGTCTTAATGTGGATAATCTTACTCAGCATTATTGTGTGGGGCTTAGGGACATATATACTGGATTAATGATTTTGATGTCACCAATAAATTAAGTTTTCTGCACCGAAGTAGTCTCTGGACCAGCAGCATCAGTGTCCCCTGGGACCTTGGAAAGGCAGAAGCTCGGGCCCCATCCCAAACTTACTGAATCAGAGACTCTGAGATGTGAGCCACCCCCTCCCCCCGGAGCTGTGTTTTAACCGGCTTTCCAGTAGTTCTGATGTTTGTGTTAGTTGCAATAGTTGAAAAGATTGTGACTTCCTGCCCTAGAGCAGCGCTAGCACTATCTAGAACTTTCTGCAGTGAAGGGAATGTTCTCTCTCTGCGCTGTCCAATGTGGTAGCCACAGACCACTCGAAATGTGGCTTGTGTGACCAACAAACTGAATTATTAATTTTACTTAATTTCAACTAATCTAGATTTAAATTTACTTCCATTTTCTTTTTTTTTCTGTCTTAACTGTTTCATCTAGTTCCCTTACCCCCCCCCATCCTCTGCCTCTGGTAATCATAAATCTGATCTCTTTTCCTGTGAGTTTGTGTGTGTGTTTTAAGCTTCCATATATAAATAAGAATATGCAGGTGTTGTCTTTTTCTGTCTGACGTACTTCACTTAGCGTAATGCCTTCAAGATCCATCTGTGTTGTTGCAAATAGGGTTTCCTTTCTTATGGCTGAGTAGTATTCCACTCTGTGTACATAAACCACATTCTCCTTGTCCATCCATCTGTTGGGGGACACTTAACACTGCTTCTGTGTCTCGCCTGTTGTGACTAATGGTGCAGTGAACGTGGGTGCAGATATTTCTTGGAGACAGTGATTTCATTTCCTTTGGATACATACCCAGAGGCAGGATTGCTGGTCATGCAATAGTTCTCGTTTTAATTTTTTTTGAGGGACCTCTGTGCAGTTTTCCATGGTGACTGGGCCTTGGACAGCCCAGCCCCAGAGCATACCCTGCTGCTTATCATCGTGTGCATAAACTAATAGGTTTTTAAAAATAAGTCCTTGGTTGTGGAGTTGTGAATTTTATATCCCAGAACAAAATGTTCCTACAGGGAAGGTGCCGTTGCTGAAACAATCGTTAATTGAGGTTTTCCTCTTGGGGGAGGCAGGTAACTGTTGCTGGTCAGTGGGTCTGCTGTGTCTCGGGGTCAGAGCGCTCTGGTCTCCCTGGCCTGTCCAGCAAGTGCGTGCTGAGGCTTCCCGCCGGACGGAGCTGCTCTGCAGGGGTTGTCATTGTAGGAGGTTAGCTGAGTCCACTTCTGGCCCAGACTTGTGAGCCTGTCCAGGGACTTGGGCTGCTTGTTGTGGGGCTGTCCCCAGACTGCAGAGGCTGACCGCTAAGTCTAGCTGGCACATGCATCTCCCATGAACCTGGAATAACATTCAGGCTCTTGGCTGAGGAGGCCTTGAAGGGAAAGAGGGTCCTGCTGGGCGCGTCAGTCTGAATCGTTGTAACTGCCAGAAATAATGTGAGACCCATCTCTGGCCATAGCTCCTGGGGTGGCAGGACCCCATCTCTGTCACCTCTGCTCTGGACCCAGAGGGCTCCCAGTGGTCATGTGATGCTGCAACAGAAGCAGAGTGAGGCATTTAGGAGCCAGGGGACACCTGAGAGTGACTGGGGACCTTTCTCTTAACTGCAGCAACTGGAGTCTCAAAATTAAAGCGGTCGTTTTTGACAGAAAATGATACTAAATTCTCTGTCATAAGCAAAGTTCTACATGACTGAGCTTCCTAATTGAGGGCCCCATTTGTTGCATTATTTAAATCCATAGCATTGATTTTCGTCATCCAGCTCTTTTGAGAATTGGAGACTGCTGAAGCCAGCTGGGAGAAGACTTCGAAAGGGTCCTGGTGCAGCCCGGACTCCTNCCCCCCCCCCCCCCCCCCCCCCGTTTCCCTCGTGAGCCCAGCTGCTGGTGGGGTGTAGACTGTGTAGATGTACACAGCTGAGGTCATAGCCACAAACAGGACAGATTGATGAAAAGGGATGTTGCCAAGGCGTAATAAGGAATATCTTGAGACTGACTGTTCACTTATGTTTTAAAATACTTCATGCAAATGCGTCATGTGGGGATCTTTGAAAAATTTCACCGGAGTATTCTGACTGGAGACGTACTGCTCCCATTTTTTCTGTAACAGCTGAATTTGTTCATGTCACGTCTGTATATAATTTCATTATTGCACAGCTCATCTTGCTAACTGGTTATTTTTTTCTGTGGACAGTTTTACTAGAATTAGTTTGTTTTCTAAACACTAGACCTGTTTCCATTTATTGACTCTGATACTCCTTCTTTTGTGACTTACTTTGTTTAGATAGCTTGCCTTTCTTACTTTATCCTGGAAGTATTGGAATGCTAGGTGTTAAAAGTGGGACTCTATACACATCACAAGCATTCTCTCAATACTGGTTGAAAGAGTGAATGCTGACCCATCCAGTCAGGTCTGAATGCTAATTTCTTCTGATTTTTACCATGGCCATGTAGGAGGAATTCTGTACTTGAGAGAGAGTATGCGCTGTGTAATATTTTCCCCCTGTAGCTTGAATGGAGTCTTAAACACAAAATTCACATGCATACGAAAGGCTGGGAGAGGTTGAGTAAATTGAATGTAGGGTTATTGTTTGTGTCCACAAAACAAAGCCCTAAATCACATTTAGCATAACTTGTGGTCTTAAATTGGACTGATTTAGCAAGGAGAGTGAAATAATCTCTCATCCTGTCGAAAAGGCGATACCTTCAGACCAGCATTTAATTGCATTGGCAAAGTAACTTTGGGAAGGCAGGCAGTAATTCTGGCTGCATTATTCTTGGTTTGTGGCTAAATTGAGATCATCATTTTCTCCTGGTTGCACTACCTTTCCTTATTGCTCTTCAGAGTAATCAGATGAATGCCATGAGAGCTTAGTGGGAGCTGGAGAGTGAAGCGGGGGAAGAGAGTGAGGCCCCTGAGCCGGCTGGTAGTCGTCCTAGAACTGTGTCTCACACACTTGGCGTTCTAGGAGAGAACAGGTAGGCAGACAAGACCCAGAGACTCAGCAGGCACGAGGAATTGGTGATCATTTACTCATAGTTAATTACTCATACTGTTCATGCGTCGGAGAGTGTGTTACTGACTGCACACCTAGGAGTGTGCTTTTAAGGCCAAATTGTACAGCTAGGGCTCATGTGCATTCCAGATGGTGTCTAAGAGTACGGTTTCTGGAGGTGATTTCCAGCTGCCTCAATTTTCCCATTAAAACCTGTCCTTTTATCTCCAGCCCCCAACCAGTCACTTCAGTAACTGATCCACGCCTTGCTCATTTTCCATCTGGACCACTGCCACCTCCCAAGTGTCTGAATCCAGACTGATTCATATTCTTCACAGTCCCTTCCTCCGGTGAAAGCATTTCTCTTGCCTTTTTTACCAAGCCTCCCTCCCTCTAAAAGAAGTCAGGTCACCGATGCCTTAGACATTTTATGGGCTGAAATTGAGGACTCGGAACTGTAATGAACAGTGTGCCTATCCTCTTTACTTTTGTTCGGATGGGAGTTCTCACACTGGCTGTTCTTGCACCTCCTGAAGTAGTTTCAATGTCTGTTTGGAATTTGACGCGTACTGTGTAGTGGCTTGAAGCAAAGGTGCTCCCAGTCTTTCCCAGTCTTCTCCAGCACCCTTCCCTGCTCCTGAGGGTGCCATTGGGACAGGAAGACATAACATTTTCTTGTGCTGGACCCAGAGCCCTTGTCAGTGGTGTCAGTATTCTCAGCGTGAGGGTTTACAGGAACCATGGACAAGCACATGGCCAATGACGAATGTTTGTGGAAGACTGACTCAGTGACTGGGATGGATAAAGTGTTATCTGTTGGGAGTCTTTCCACTATCAGTGGAGAGTTAGCACTTTTGAGGGAAAGATGCCTTTGGCTTTTACTTTGGTCTTTGCAAGTATATACTCCAGGGAAAGAAGACTCTTAGGCCCTCACTGGTTTATGTTAACCTTTGATCTGTATGCTGGTATTCATAGCATGCTTCTGAGTTGGTTTTTCATATTTCTGTGTAATACCAGTGCATTGATCTGTTGCTAATCTGATGTAAACTGTGTGTGTGTGTGTGTGTGTGTGTGTGTGTATTGATCAAGGTGTAAAGGCCAGAAACCAAAATCATAAACAAGACAGGTTGAATATTTCATCATTTAAGGTTGAACTTACATTGTGATTTAGTGCAGTGTTAAGAGAGCAGCTCTTCAGATATCCAACTATTGAAACAGCTTGACGAATATATCATCACGCAGGAAGGATCTGGAATTTGCAGTCTTTCTTCTGGTGGAGGTGCAAAAAAAAAAAAAAAACAAAACCGAAAAAACCCCAAGGAAGCCGTCGTACTTATGATACATTGAATTACCAGTATAAAAGCATTTGGGCTTGGGAATACTCACTCGCGGGCTGTTGATGGCACTCTCAGATCCTCTTTTGCCCTTTGCAGGGACATTTCCATTCCGACTCTACGGAGTTACTAACCTAAGAAAAACCTACAAAAAAATAAGATGTATATGTGAATCAGATGGTCATATTCGAGTTTCAGCTCTCTTTCCTGAGAAAGAAAAACAAAATGTGTTGCTGGCACTCCTTGCGAGGAGCAGGGCCCTGTATTCACACTCAGCAATTTTGTTTCCGTAGCGGTGCCACCAAACATAGCAGAACTGAAGAATTTGGAAGTGCTCAACTTTTTTAATAACCAGATTGAGGAGCTGCCCACACAGATCAGCAGCCTTCAGAAGCTCAAACACCTGAACTTGGGGTGAGTATGGGTGGAGGAGGAAGGAAGGGAAGGGAAGGAGAGGAGGGAGGGAAGGGGGGCTACAGGCTGTGGGGGCAGGTGGGAGTGCGTATACCGTCATCGAGGGGGAACTCACCTTCAGTTTTTTTCTGTGTTGCAGGTTTTTAACAAAAGTCTTATTGTTTTAATACCTCTTTTCAGTGGCCGGCATTAGTGCGTATCTATTTGAGAAGTCATTGAGAAGCTAATTGTTGGTACTGTAAGGGACTTTTTTTTTTTTTTATCATATTTTGTTCCCAACAAAATTTTATTTCAGTTAACATGGACCAGGAAGGGACTTCTTGGCACAACATTAGCTGTTCAGAGCAGTTGTAATCTGGTTGATTTTTCTGTGTTAAGTAGAAATCTCCTTCAAAAGCGCCTTCCTTCTATGGACGTAGGCAGGATATATTTCCGAACACTGTCTCATTGATTCTTACAGTTCTTTTATATAGCCCAGAGGTTATAATCCTCTTTCTTTATGCAAAGGTGAAGAGAGGAGGTTTGATTCAGTTGAGGTGGCAGAACCAGGCAGCAGTGAATAATAATAATACCATCTATTGCTTCTCAGTTTTCAAAGTGCTCACTCATGCCAGTGTTTGACCCTCTGAATGATGATGAGGGAGGGAGGGTGGGCGGTACTGCTTTCATTTCATAGAGAGGAAGTCAGGCCTTTCTGAGAGCTTCAGTGACTCGTTCCTGGTGCCCCTGAGCTTCGTGACTGAACTAGGTGGAGAACCCCGTTATCCAGGGTCCATGCCCCTCCATCAAACACCACAGATGCCCCCAGAACTTGGGCTCCCGAATTCCAGCTTCACTGGCGTAGCTCTTAGATGAAGCTGCCCACTCATGCTTCATCTGCCGTGTGAAGCAATATATTTATTAAATGATAGCCATTAAATGCTCTAGTTTAGTTATAGAAGTGGTGATAGAAGCTGGCCAGGTATTTATCAATTTAATAGGAAGCAATCACAAAAAAAACCCCCAAAAAACCCCCTTATTTATGGAAGATTTTTTTAGTCACTCTCATTCTTTCCGCAGGGAGTTTGATGAGACACTCATTTTATGTTCACTCTGGTTAAGAGATAATCTTGGAAAGATCCATGAGCATTCTTTTTCCTGATGTCTGAGGGGAAACAGAGCTTAAAATGGAGGGGGGGAATGTCACTTAAATCAGATGGCTTTTTCCCCCCTACAAATATGGAGATTGTACACCCATCTGGCAAAGCAGAAAAGAAAGGATCCTTCGCTTATATCTTTGTTTTAAAAATTATTAAGTTCTATGTTTAATTTGTGTGTAAGTCAGAAGCTAAAACTAGATGTATTACTAGACATATACAACTAGATGTATTCTTAGGGCACCTGGGTGGCTCAGTTGGCCAGATGTCTGCCTTCGGCTCGGGTCATGATCCCAGGGTCCTGGGATAGAGCCGGGGCTCCCTGTTCAGCGGGGAGTCTGCTTGTTCCTCTCTCTCTGTCCCTCCCTTCCCCCCCATGCTCGCTCTTCTCTCTCTCTCTCAAATAAATCATAAAATCTTAAAAAAATTAACTTGATACAGTCTTACTGTTAATTTGTTGATTCATGTATTTAACGAGTTATTTATATATAAGGCGCTAGGAACAGTACCTGATGGGTAGGTAGTAAGCAGCATAAATGTTCACCATTATCCCCGTCACCATCATCGTCATAGTTTTATTTATTATTTCATTATGATCTGTGTCAGGAACCTTGCTCGTTTTGGGGCTCAGTGGTGAGAATCACAGTCCCTGGCCTTATGTCTGGGGGCAGAGTGGGTTGCGGAGGAGCAAGAGTCTGCCTGGGGCCAATGGCACCCCCGAGGTTGTCTCAGGCCGTGGAAAGAGGGGCGAGGGTGTTAGTCCACAGGTGAGGCTCTCTGAGGGATTCCTCCAGGCAGCAGAATTTGAGCCAAAACTTGATGCAGGAAAACGAATTTGTCAGACTCAGGAGCAGAGGGAAAGCATCTCAGCCTGCGGGAAGGACAGGATGAAAAGGCCAGAGTACTGCACGCTCCAGGAACTGCAGGTCGTTGAGAGTTGCCGAGTGTAAAGTGTGAGGCAGGGAGCAGGAAGGTAAGAGGGGAGGCCCATTGAAGAAGCATGAATGTCTGCTGTTTAGTTACTGAGTACTTTCTGAGTTCCCAGCGGTGGGCCAGGCACCGTCCTGGGTACCAGCCAGCCAGCCTTTAGGGAGCGTACGTCACAGCTGGGGAAACAGACGGCAAGCACATGTCAGTAACGGCAGGGAGGCAGAGGCTAGTGAAGGGCCCTGTGTGCCAAGTAAAGAAGCTCTGATTGTATCCTGCTGACTGTGGAGGAGTTTTTCCAGCAGATTAGCAACTATGAGAAAAGGTTGGATTTTTGTGCGGAAGGTCATGTCGGGGAGAGGCTGGGGTAGGTAGAGCTAGAGGTCAGGAGACAGACCTGTAAGTATGCTGGAGATGAGCGTTCCAGGCGAACCCATCATGACAGTGAAGGCGGGGGAGGGGTTCCATGTGAAAAATATATAGGCGATAAAGCCCATATAAGATGGTAGCTGATGGGATGGGGTGACGCCTGGGGGTCTGTCATGGGCAGCTGAAATGGAAATAAAGACGGGGACAGTTGTGGAAAGAACATCAGGAGCTCAGGTGTTCTTGGGTTGGGTTGGAGGTACCTTAGGACAGAGTTACAAAGTTTTCTTTTTCTTCTTTTTCTTTTTTTTTTTCTTTTTTTTTTTTTTTATCAAACACATCTTAGTTCCCTCTTCAGAGCTATTTGCATTTCTGGCTCTCAGTATTGTATTGATTGTGTAAAGCTTTCTGTATTTAATTACATAGCTGTATAGATGGGGTTGTCAAAGTTTGAGCAAAAATTCTTCGTTCTCTGGGAGAGGAATTAACATGAGTTTCAATAAAGGCTATTTGTGTCCTCAGATGGCATAAAGAATTATACCTACATAGCCCTGTGTAAGGCAAGTCATAGACAGAGGACTGCTTAGAGTAAGTGGCCCAAATAAAAATGTACGCACCAAAAAACTCAACACCAAAAAAGCAAATAATACAATTTAAAAATGGGCAGAAGACAGGAACAGACATTTCTCCAAAGAAGACGTCCAGAATAGCCAACAGACTCATAATCAACATCACTCATCCTCAGGGAAATACAGGTCAAAACCACAATGAGATATCACCTCACACCTTTCAGAATGGCTAAAATCCAAAAAGTCAAGAAACAATAGGTGTCGGTGAGGATGTGAAGAAAAAGGAACCCTAGCCCTATGTTGGTGGGAATGCAAACTGGTGCAGCCTCTGTGGAAGACAGTATGGACGCTCCTCAAAAAATTAAAAATAGAACTGCCCTATGATCCAGTAATTGCACTACTGGGTATTTTCCCAAAGAAAACTAAAACACCAATTTGGAAAGATTTATGTACCCCTGTGTTTATTGCATCGTTATTTACCATAGCCAAATTACGAAAGTAACCCAAGTGTCCTTCAGTAGATAAATGAGTGAAGAATAAGGGGTGTATATACACGCAATAGAATATTGCTCAACCATAAAGAAGAATGAAATCTTGTCATTTGCAACAACATGGATGGATCTAGGGAGTGTGTTGCTAGGTGAAATCAGTTTAGAGGAAGACAAATACCATATGATCTCACTCATGTGGAATTTAAGAAACAAAACAAATGAACAAATACAAACAGAGACCAACCAAAAAAACAGACTCTTAACTAGAAAGAACAAACTGATGGTTACCAGAGGGGAGCAGAATGCGGGGCGGGGGGGCGTTGGGTGAAATAGGTGAAGGGGATTAGGGAGGGTTCCTGTGGCAGTGAGCACAGGGTAATGTATGAAGTATTGAATCCCTGTATTGCACACCTGAAACTAACGTAGCACTGAATGTTAACACTAATGGAATAAGAGTAAAAATTATTTATATACACATAGGAGACCCTGCAAGCAGAGCACTTGGACCATACATATGCAGATTTTGAAACAGCACGCTCAACTAGAAGTAGTTTTTAAAATTTTCTCTAGTATTCGCTGTTTATTCTGATGATGGCAAGACCTGAGAGGATTTTTTTAGGCCATCTGAATTAGTCAAGTTGTGTTATGTTTTTAATTCTTTAAATGTGTTTCATTTTACAGAGTTAATTTCCACAAAATATAAAGCCACATGGGCTATTTGTTGGTAATTGTCTCTGGGATAGTCTGACTGCCGAAGCATCATGCCCGACTCTTCTTTTTTTTTTTTTTTTT